>QJSC01005341.1:0-136766 GCA_003697955.1 Calidris pygmaea
AATATCCAGGAAGCCCGCAAATTCACACTGGGCCAACACATAACTGTATTGGTATCACACACGGTCTCAGCAGTCCTAGAGGCAAAAGGGGGATACTGGCTTTCCCCTCAAAGATTCTTAAAGTATCAGGCCATAATGATTGAACAAGATGATGTAGAAATAGTGGTCACTAACATTGTGAATCCAGCTTCTTTTCTCAGTGGAAACACAGGAGAACTGGTGCAACATGACTGTCTGCAGACCATCGAGGCAGTTTACTCAAGCTGTCTGGACCTCAAAGACAGCCCTATTGAAAAGGCAGAGAACTGGTTCACAGATGGGAGCAGTTACATCCTGAGTGGCCGGAGGTATGCAGGGTACGCCATCACCACCAGCCAAGAGGTAATAGAGTCGGGACCACCAGCCACGGACACTTCAGCACAAAAGGCAGAAATAATTGCCCTTACTCGCGCCTTGATATTGGCCCGAGGTAAGGCCGTTAACATCTACACGGACTCAAAGTATGCCTTTGGAGCAGTACATGCTCACGGAGCAATATGGAAAGAAAGAGGACTATTGAATTCCCAGGGGAAAAACATTAAACATGCCGAAGAAATTTTAAAATTGCTAGAAGCTGTCCAATTACTGGAAGAGGTGGCAATTATACATATTAAGGCACACCAAAAAGTGTGTTCAGACCTTGAAAAAGGGAATGAACTGGCGGATAGAGAGGCAAAAGAGGCAGCCAAACGAGAAATAAGAACAGAAGGAGCATTAGTCCCAGATGGACAAATCTCCTTGGAAGGGAAACCTNGGTATAATAAAGAAGATCAAAAACTTATAGAAGACCTGGAGGGGGCCTACAACGAGGATGGATGGGCCTCCACCCCACAAGGACAGATCATTGTCCCTTCTCACCTAATATGGCATGTGGTAAGAAAAGAGCATAAGAAAGGACATTGGGGGGCTGAGGCATTGTATAAATATTTGATAAAGCGAATTATAGGCCGAAATTTATATACTACAGTAAGACAGGTATCACAACAGTGTGATCTTTGCCTCCAGACCAAACCTAAAACAACTCCCAGACCTGACATGGGCCAGATTGGTAAGGGAAATGGGCCCGGACAACAATGGCAAATTGATTTTTCAGAACTTCCAAGAAAAGGGGGGTATCGATACCTATTGGTATTAACAGACACCTTTTCTGGATGGCCAGAGGCTTACTCAACAAGAACAACCAAAACACGAGAGGTTGTAAAAGCATTATTACAAGAGATAATACCACGGTTCGGGGTCCCAGCTACTATCTCATCTGACAGGGGACCACACTTCATCTCTAAAGTAGTACAAAAAACTAGTAAACACTTAGGAATTGATTGGCAACTTCACATTCCTTATCGCCCTCAGTCCAGTGGGCAAGTGGAGAAAATGAATCATTTAATAAAACAGCAAATCGTAAAACTGGGCCAAGAGGCGAATTTAGCCTGGCCCCAAGCCTTGCCTTTGGCCTTGTTACGAATAAGGANAGAACTCGTATATAAACATAACTAAATCAGTAGTGCATAGTTTTAACCTCTCCGACTGTTGGGTATGCACAGCCCTTCCTAGGGCAAACATGGAGCTTCCCCTCCTTGGGATACCAATCTCATATAAAAATTGGACCTGGCCTTACAGTGACCTTCATGTCTCCACTTCACCTACCGGAGACAACCTCCACTGGAAACCGGGAGGTGATTGTGCCCCGGGCCAATCCTTACCCTACCTCCCTCACGGAGAGCCTCTTTGCTGGAGTATCGGGGCCCCGAAAGGTCACAAAATCCCAAAGTACACCTGTGGGAACAGAAATACCAGCCCACTCAAATTTGAGTTGCAGATACTGGAAAGGCCAATTTTCATAAGGAGACACAATAACACTGCCCCAAAAGTTGGAGTTTTTAACCTCAGTGTAAGAGCAGATCTTAATGGAATTATATGTGAAAGGGGAAAGTCCATCAATGACAACAATAATGAGTGCCCACCGACTATAACGAGAGGATTATGGCTTAATTATTCCTATAACTGCATTCCTAATGGGCTTTGGTGGTTATGTGGGGACGGGCGCGCTAGAAAATCGTTACCTGACTTTTGGGATGGAGTCTGTACGATGGGATATGTGATTCCCCAGCATAGAATATATAACCACTCGCATCCACCTCCAGGTATTAGACGGACCCACTGGCGGAGAAAGCGAAGAATTCCGAACAATCCCCTTGTGGGGAGGCCAACGGCTTTTCATAGTTTTGCCAGGTGGTTCATCCCCTGGCTTGGAGTTAGTGAATTGGAAAAGGCCATAGTAAAAATTTCGGCCTCTTTGGAAAGAATCGAAAACTTTACTGTTGATGCTATTCAGGGATTGCAAACTGAAGTATCTTCTCTCAGCAAGGTGGTGCTTCAGAATCGCATGGCTTTAGATCTTTTACTGGCCTCTCAAGGTGGTGTCTGTGCAATGATCAATACCAGCTGTTGTGCATATGTTGACCAAAGTGGGAGGGTTACAACTGATGTTAAGAATATAAGAGATCAGATTGGAATTCTACATGATGTAACCCAGGATGACGTAGGTTGGGGATTCTTTGAAATACGGAAAAGCCTGACTTCATGGTTACCAAACTTAAAGTGGGTGAAGCAACTAGTCATAACAGTCGTAGTGCTTGCTATACTTTTCACAATAATTATTCTTATGATTAAGTGTGCCCTCATATGTAACACGAGAAACTCGTATGGTGCTTCTGAGAGGATCTTATCAATGATTATAAATATCTAGAAGGCAAGTGTAAAGAAGATGGCGTCAAACTCTTCTCCTGGTTTCTCTTCTCACCTGGTGCTTGGTGACGGGACAAGGGGCAACGGACACAAGCTGGAACACAGGAAATTCCATCTCAACATGAGGAAAAACTTTTTTTGCTCTGAGGGAGCCAGAGCACTGGAACAGGCTGCCCAGAGAGGGCGTGGAGTCTCCTTGTCTGGAGATACTCAAAACCTGCCTGGCTGTGTTGCTGTCCAACCTGCTCTGGGTGAACTGCTTTGGCAGGGGGTTGGACTAGCTGATCTCTGAAGGTCCCTACCAAACCCTACAATTCCATGATTCTGTAAAGGATCTTTGGTTCCCTTACTCCCATTTGCTTGCTCCTATTCTCAGGTCTCCACGGCAGCAGCAGAGATGTTTTTCAGTTTTTCTTTTTCTTTAAAGAATACTATACCTGAAACTTATCACTCTAAACCCAGTTGTGTTCTTAGGTCTGACTGTCCACAGTTGCTTTCTCTGGTTCAGTATGTGCTACATAGAAAGCTGTCCTGTTACAATAGAGGAGATAGTCGTGGGTAAGAAGGAACTGGAGTGAAGACAAGACACTTGAGGATGGAAATCTCCAAGGAAATGAAAGTAAGATTACAGTCTACAGCAAGAAGATAGTTTCAGACTATCTTATCTGAAAGCAGAAAACTTTTTTATTACAACCGGGATGAAATTCTTGAGACAGCTGACAGTAAGATTTCAGATGAAATCAGAATTTTGCCAGATTCTCCAGAGTCAAAACTGGCAAAATTTGTGAATTCCATCTAAATTTTTTTGAAATACTTAGAAATTACAATTTGATTTTCAAAAAAATTTAAGGTAGGTTGGCTTACAAAGGTGTTAAATCCTTCGCTATATTATGTTTGGGGAAATGGCCCAAAATAGCTCTGGTTTAACTCCCTGTGAAAACATGTCATTTATTCTGGGTTCTTCTTCTTTTAGCTGATATGCACTTCTAAAGTGAATTCTAAATGAAAAGATGAATTTTGCAGTGAGAAAGAAATACGCGTATAAGGACCTAGTGAAAATAGCTGCTTCGCTTTACACTTCTGCGTGAGTGCAAGTAAAGTCATGTGCAGGCATCAACAAACGCATACGTGAGCTTCATGTGAATGCGTTCCTCATTCTCAGTTCGATCTTGACTTTTTACCGCCAAAGTTATGGCTGCAATACAAAATTTGTTTGACAGGCACTGGCCTAAAGAATCTCACACTTGAAGACTTAAGAGCATAAGTGGAATTTGATAAAGGTTGTGTGGTGGGTTGACCTTGGCTGGTGCTCAGACCCTTCTGTAGTTGCCATCCTTGGCCCTTTACCCCCAGGCTCATTACTAGAGGGCCTGGTTTTATTCCCTTCTCCCTTCCATTCCAGTTTAAAGCCCTGTCCATGAGCCTTGCTAACTCTTGGCCTATTACCCTTTCCCCCTTTCGGGATAGGGTTTTCCCATCCTTTGCCAGCAGGCTTGGGGTCCTGTAAATCAAACTGGGATCAGAGAACCCAAAGCCCTGCCAGTAGCACCAGTTTTGGAGCCGGTCATTGATCTGTCTGGTCTTCTTGTCTGTATGTCCCTACAGACATAACAGTGTGTATAAGTATGGGGAAAAGTCCTTGGGCTCAATTCTAACTTGAGGAGGGAAAGCCCAACAGGAGCAAACAGCATTTCCCAGCCTTCCCTAGCAGATTTTCTGTAAAGATAGCAACTGCTGTGTCCTCCACCTTGTCAGGTCAAGCTCACCAAAACACACTATAACCACCATGGCTTCACTTGCCCTTCCTGAGCTGTTGCAGTGATGTGGTTTGGTTGGTGGTTTTTTTGTAGCTTCAGTACTACCAGAAACATGACTGTTCTCTTTAATTGATGTTACATTGATACGTTGTCTTAATTTAAAAAAAAATATTACTTAGGTTCGTGTTTCATGTTTCGTCTTCCTGACTTCCGTCCACTACGTGTTTTTAAATACATCCTTCACAGTTTTTAAAATCAGTATTAGTTGCTCTACTGAAACAGTACGTGCAAATATTGTTAAGCCCTTCCTCTCCCCCCCCCCCCACCAGTAACCATGAGACTGATTTAGGATTACGGCTGGTGTTCTCATTCGCCAAGTCCTTTGCCCAAACCGCATGTCATAGGAGTCACTTCTGTGTCTATTATTTTGCCCTGTGCAGGCAGCCCTGACTCACCCGAGTCTTTGCTGCATCCATCAGCCCTTCACATCCACCCACAAAGCCCCAGAGCTGGAGCTTTAAAGCAGATGCTGGGGCTGGACGCCCACGCGTGCCGTGTACCACACCGTCACCTCACTGCTGCAACGAAAGCTCGTGGTTGTGCACAACCCCTCCCCACACAGTGCTGCATTACCGTGCCAAAGTATGCACGCTAACGATGCCAAAAAAAAAAAAAAAAATAGATACGTGACTAGACATATTTTCTGGTCATAATTTTATATACATATATCACATAAGTCTTATATAAATCTATATATCATCGTCTGTCACCATGCATAAAAATGACATGCACTTATTTAGTGAAAGCGGAAAATTTTGAAGCAAATTATCCGGCTTCGGATACAATTTGAGGAAAGCACGGCTACGGCAAGCCTCAGAAGCTGGTCACACGGGCTGCCAGCATTGTGCTTTTTAACAGCAGCGTCACAGTGACTCAGATATTAGCTTGGTTAATACTTCATGGTAGTAATGAGGATGAACAATCACATACAGGAACTTGAAAAACCCCCACTAATTAGCAAATGTTTGTTTGTTTGTTTTTTTTTATCTGCAGCTGAATCTTTAGCTGCTGCAGCCAGGAGCCCTTCATTGCCTCTGATTTATGAGCGGGTTAAAAATATCGTGAAGTCAATGGAAAAGCTGTTGCGTGTATTTTAGGGTCAGTTTAATCTCTTTCCCATTGTGTGGCCTTCCTGGAACAAGCAAAGCACCAGGGGATGGAGGACTACAAAGGACAAGAACAGCAGCACCTTGATGCCCCTGAGCAGTTTGTGTTTCCCTGAATGGTGGGGGGAGGTTGATGGGGGACCGGGGCTGGAGGACACCAGGGCAGGGCTGAGGGGTGTCCTCTGGCAGGGACTGGAGAACACAGTAAGTAAGTACCAGAAGAGTAAGTATCAGAGAGAAATTCTTTCCTGTGAGGGTGGTGAGACACTGGAACAGGTTGCCCTGAGAAGCTGTGGCTGCCCCATCCCTGGAGGGGTTCAAGGCCAGGCTGGATGGGGCTTTGAGCAACCTGCTCTGGTGGGAGGTGTCCCTGCCCAGGGCAGGGGGTTGGAACTGAATGATCTTTAAGGTCCTGTCCAACCCAAACCATTCTATGATTCTATGATTCTAAGTATAAGCACAGGGTCAGCACATAACACACGTTCCTCTACTCCACCACCAACTACTTGTAGCTTGGAGCCCCTCTCCCACCCACTTAGTCACAGGCAACAAGAATTTCTTTTCTATTAACGTGTATAGTTTTTTTTTCTTAAACCTTTACCAAATCCTAGCAGTCCCGCCATCCCGTGGCCAGGATGTCCAGTTTAACTGGGGTGTGTGAAAGACAATATAATTTTGCTTGAACGTGTCATTGCTCAGCTTCACTCAGTACCACTATGCTTCGATTGATTTTTATTTTCCCCCACCATTCCCTTTATGGAGGCTGAAGGTGGGGATTTAAAGCTCCTTCAGCAGCTTGCAGGGTATTTCCATCCTGATGTGAGCCTGCTGACACATAGGGAGGGGGGAAAATAAGATAAATAAGCCCCTCCAGCCCCGGGGGTCTGCACTCAGAGTGACAACTGGCACTCAGGTAGACCACTTGGCCACAGGAGAGGAAAAAAAATCGCCTTTGAATCATAGAATCATAGAATGGTTAGAGTTGGAAGGGACTTCAAAGATCACCGAGTTCCAACCCCCCTGCCATGGGCAGGGACACCTCCCACTAGAGCAGGTGAACATGGCCTCTGCTTTGAACATGGCCTCTGCTTTATGATGCACGATTTAGATGCACAGCACCATGTTTTTAAAAGTAAAGAACTAAAAATATTCATTAAGAGGGAGTTTTCTGTATTGCCTCACAACAGAGACCTTTTTCCTGTCCGTGACCTTCTCAAAGGGGCAATGCAAACAGTAAAAAATAATTTTAAAAAAGGAAGTACTGAGCTAAGATCACGGTCTCATGACTCTTTTCATATGCCCACACTCACGCTAGTTGCCTCTTCCCTTTCATTTAATACCTCTGTGTGTGTGTGCGTGCACACGTGCGCGTGAAAAACACCGGCTGCAGTCACACAGGCTCTGAGGATTCCATGCTACTTTGATTTTTTCCCCATTGTGATTTTGCGAGCTCACGGCCAAATCTATGCAACACTTTTGCTTTTCAGGGGCTTGCCAGCATCTGAAGCAGAAAGGCTACTTAAAAAGGAGCTTATAAGCTGTTAGAAAGACAATGCTTATCCTTTTTCTTTTGGCACTGTATACCTACTTCTGAAAAAATATTAGTAGAACAAAAAAAATCTTCAAAATAAAGATCTGACTATCTAATGTGGTGCTTTTACCCCCCAAACACAGAGGCAGGGCTGCTGCTTTCCACTTGTACCGTGAGCTCTTTGCAGAGAGCGACTGGTTTTAAACCAGGAGCTGATGTGAGCCGACTGTACGGAAAGCCGGGCTATGACGGGCAGACGAAAGAAGAGAGAGGCCCTCTTGAGCTCATCGATTTTGGCAAATACAGTCGATTTTTCCCTGATTCTCTGGGGAGCAAATAACCACCTGAAGATTCTGATGGGGGTTCTGCTGGTGTTGGTTTTAAATGTGTAAGCGCAGCCTGGTTTCAAACTCCACCTCCTCGTGGTAATACAGACCCAAGTGCACCCTTACAGGTTTCAAAATAAGATGCAAGCAGGCAGGAATCCAAAACATGCACCCCCTCACCTTTTTTTTAAATTTATTTATTTTTTAAGATGGCCCATTTATTTCAAAGCCAATCTTACTATAATTGACTTTGATGAAGAGAGAACAGGCTGCTTCTTTTTGACTGTTTGGTGCTGCCGGTACCGGCTCTCATACTCCTGACAGTAAAGTCAGTTGCGAGTTCTGCTAAATAATAGAAAAATCCCCCAAAATAATGAAAAAAAAAATGGTGGAAAAGGGGTAGTGCAGCACATTTAGTAAATGCCATGCTCACCTGGAGACTCTGCCCGACATTCTCACTGTCAGGCTCCCAGTGGTACCTCTGTCCCCAGCTTCAGTCACGTTACAGCCATTCCAGGTTGTTCTTCAGGGGTCAGGAGAGCAGGACGGGGAGAGGATTAAGGGTTTCCTGGTCATTGGTGTTGCTGGGAAATTCGCTTTTCCTTCATTTTAAATGATTAGCTGAGTATTCTGTCAATCAAGATACGAATTAACCAGAGGCGATTCAGCAAAGGCGGTGTTATGGTCTGAGGAACCCACCATAATTGATTGTCATTCAGACAATTATTGTCTCACCCCATGACCCCTCCCCACCCAGGAAGGGGAATTGGGAAAAACAAGGAAACCCGAGGGTTGAAATAGAAACCGTTTTAGTAGAATAAGACTAAATCATTAACATTAATGATACTAAAGAACCAATATTGATCCGGACACCAACATAAAATACACAAGGATTATACTCAGCCCATTCTATCACGGCAGCTGTGCCCTCCCAGCAGGGGACAGCAAATGGGGGACACTGCGAGCGCTGTGGCATCGGGAGGAAGGGAAGGGCTCAGGGGTCCGGCACCAGGGCAAGGAATTTTCAGGATGGCAGCCATCATAGAAGAAAGGAAACTCCTCAGCAAACTTTCTAATTTATACTGAATGTGACGTTTCTGGTATGAAATAATCCTGTTGGGCAGCTTGGTCCCTCTTCTTCCCTGCTCCTGACGAGCTCGGAAACACAGAGACCTTGACACCCACCCACCATCCATACCTGGCTATGAAGTAAATATTCTCACAAATTCAGACACCAGAATCTTCTAAAAGTGCAATTTTCCCAAGTATTAGACAAGAAATTAGTCCTGTGTGGCTCAAACCGGGACAGGCGGAAAACAACGCGCGTGGCCAACACCCGCACGGAGCAGGATTGTGCCCCTCAGGGGGTGTCCCTGGAGGGGCAGCAGCTTTTACACGCCTGCCTTCTGGCTCTGGAAATACCCTCCTGAGCTACAAGGAGCTGCCTTCAGCAAGTGCTTTCAATAGGTGCCAGCCTGCGTGAGGCCCATTTTGCAGCTGGGGAGGCTGCACAGAGCCCAGCCACCCCCAGGACGTCACTGGAAATGCCAGCAGAGATTCCTTCCCTCTGGGTGTCGCCTCACAGCCCTCTCTCGCTGCCACCACCACCCAGCCGCATGGACGAGAGGTCTCCTTCGGGTGGCCAGAGCCAGCAGAGAGGGGGGGGAAAAAAAACCCCAACCCTCAAACTCAAAACAGCGTTCTTCTGCGAGCCCTAGAATAATGCCAATTCCTGGTGTTATCTACAACTTTAAATTTAAGGTTATGTGTCAGATTTCTGGGGATTTGCATATAAAACCAGACTGCCACTTAAAAATTAACATTACTATTATTTTAAAGTGACATGTGGCTCTGTTGTAGTTTTTTTTTTTTATTGAGACATTATGAAACAACAATAGCCGTGAAAGCAGGAGTCGGAAAACAAAAAGACCATTAGAATTATATGTTCTGGTGGCAGTGAAAATATTCACCGGGAGGGGGACAAGGGCTATGACTTCCAACAAATCCATAAAAGCAGCAAGTCGATGATCGGGCGGGGAAAACGTTAGTGCTGGGCTACAAGGTAAAGATGACGATTGTGCTGTGTCCTGCGGGATGAACTGGGTAACAAGAATCTATGATCAACCGCAAAATAGAGGAGCTGCTCCACCCCTGCCCCCAATCAAATGTCCCAAAGACAAAAACCATCAATTTTTGGCCCAAGAGTGAGCAAAGCCATAGGCAAGCATTACACAGATCAGTCCAGTTTTGCTGATTCCAGGTGGGAGAGCCCCTGGAGTCAGAGATGACAGTGGCAAAGGTCAGAGAGAGAGCAGGAGGCAGCACTGCCCCTCCCTTGATTCTTGTATGGACTCCCACATTACTCCCTTCCGTCAAAGTCAGAGCTTAGCTCATTTTCTACATCATTAAGCCATATTTTAGAGGTGAGACAAGATTAAAGGGAAAGATACCGCTTTCGTTAGGGTTCCTCATCTATTCACACTACCTTTGGAAAGTTGTCTTTTAAATTATTTGTTTAGAAAGCTGGAAAAAAATGACATGGGTGGAGTTATTTAATCTTTCAAATTCTTTAATGACTATGTATTTTAGATCCTTTATTGGATCAGCTTTGGGGAGACTACAGTACGCACAAAAATCCCACGTATTTTAATGCTTCTTAGCTATACATGCTGAAGACATGAGACGAGACCAAAAAAACCCCAAGAAAACCCTGATGCACATCACTACCAGGACACATCTAGGGTTTGTGTGTCAGCCTCTTGCTTTCCTAAGCTGAAAGTTGCTTCCTTTCTAAGCACTTTGATGAAATACTTAAGTGTCCATTTGGGAGAAGGGTCACAAGGGCATCACACTGTTGGTAGCCTACCAAGGTGCCTTCTGGTCATTCCCAGGGTCCAAAAGCACAAGGTATACACACTCAATAAACACATTCTTTTCATCATTCAGTAGAATTAACAGCCTCTGCAAGTAGCGATGACTGCAATCATATTTAAAGACATAAATCATCTCTTAGAGGTGCTTCGCCTTTTTGTTTTTAATACACTACCAAGTGTGGAAGTAGAAGAGGAGAACAGATAGGAGAGCAGTGAAAGAGGGTATAGAACACAAAGGATTTGAGAGTTCCTTTGTGGGGAAAGAGCCGTGATATTTACCAAAAAGCCAGCTTAATTGGAACTGAAGCCTTGCTGTGTGCGTGTGCGCATATGTACACACGCGTGCATCCACACACATATGGAAACCTGCAAGACACTGGTTTGAGAGAACACAAAAGTCCCACCTGCATGTGAAATTCAGAATTTTTATTTCCCCACGAGGTGAGACTAAGAGAAGAGTAATGGAGAAGACTCCTTTAGGGTCTGGACATGAACATTCAACTGTCAGTAATTCCTAGTTTTATAACTTTGGTATCACTTCCCATTCTTCTGGAATCTGAAAAAAAATCCTGAACGTGCCTCTGAATCATCAGGTGGGTGCTTCAGATGCTTCAAAACAACTCAGAGCCATCACAGGAAAGCACTGACAAGCACCGGTCCAAGTATTGTGACAGTGTTTCACAAAATTGTCACCCACACATACAGAAACTAGAAACTGTCTTTTGTCCCTTAGAGTATTTTTATGGATCTTACCTTAAGCAACCTTAAGAGATTATATAATGATTTGTAGTATAATTATTGAAAACGAATGAGAATAAGTTTGTGGCAAAGCCAGTTTATTAGGTTTCTGGGATTGTGTCTTGTCCTCCCCCGACACATACAAAATAACCCAACTTTACAGTTTGGTAAAGTGAAAATACATATACAAAGTATTCAGTACTTTTGACATCAATTTCGTGGGCGGCACATTACCACTGAAGCACACTGAATCCTGCGTTAATGACCACGTTACCTTTATGGCAGAACCATTAAAACATGCTTTGTGCTGAAGACAAAATTACATAGTTAAACATCGTTTCCACACAATTTTAACGACATGAGGGCCCTTATTTACAGGTTGTGAATAACTCACATAAAGTTTAACAGATTTGTAGATGTTTGATATCAAATTTAACAGTAACATGGTAGCTACATAATTTCCTTACCTTAACCCCCAACCTGATGACTGACTTTGGAAGTCTTCATTCTGTTTTATTTATTAAAAAACAAAACAAAACAAAACAAACAATGTTTGCTGACATAGTTATTATACAAATAGTTAAGATGGATCCTTTTCAGTAAAAGGATTAAGGACATGAGTGAGAAACAAATTGTCCAAGAGGACTGTAAACCATATTTATTTACAATAGTATACACATAAATTTAAGATCAATCCTTTTCTTAAAAAAATCATTAAGGACACTAGTGTTTAAAAGCTGATTGTTTCTGAAAGGACTGTAAACCAAATTCTAGTTGTGTAAGGTTCAGAGTGAATACAAAAGTTCCCTTTTACAAATGTTTCCTAAACAAAATAACTGTCACAGTTGTAGCAGCTTTACACAGAAAAAAAAAAAAGCTACCTTTTATTTAGATTCTTTTTAAACATCTTAATCATATTAGACCAAATTAAATGCTCCTTCTAAATCTAGAAAAAAGTCAATGCATTTTTCTTTTGTCAGTAAAACTTGCAGTGGAATTGCAACTTATTAATCATAATAGTTTATGTAATATTAGTTATCTTGTTCCAATAATTCGTTTCTAATGTGATCAGTAGGGCCTCTGAACTGGCCCTTCTGTTTAGTTTCCAGTCAGCATCAAAGACTACACATTGCAAATCAAAAAATCTTCATTTTTACTTCAATTCCTTTAAAAACTAAGTCACAAAGCATTGTTTGACATGCCATACGAAGTCATAGATTGCATTCTATGGCTTACGTTTTGCTTTATGCCATTATGTGCAACCTAGCACCATTGTTATTATGAAACTTGACCTTCAGACTGAAATGAGACGGTCGCAGTTATGAGAACACAGTAGAAGGTGGTTCTAGAGGAGCAATTTCCTTCACCTGACCCAATACATTAGTAACTCACATTAGTAATGCCAAGGATGCCCAGCACACAGCTGTGACATTACACAAGCAGGTTTTAGTTCAAAAATCTGTAACAGATGATGTTTCAAGATCTAATTTATTTTGGATTCAGAAGTATCTTAAGGAAGTCCCATATTCCTATCATTTTGTCCTAAGCATTTCCATCCCTAAAATATATTATCAAGTTGGTCGTAAAAAACTTTTTCAAGATATTTTGAGAAGCATTCATTATCACTAAAATACTCTGAAACCCCAGTCTTTGAAAACCAGCATGCTTTTGCCAGCTTCACTCAATCTTTTATTTACTTAAGTGTTTTTACTTACCCTGGGATACTCAACTCAAATACAGCATCTTTAAAAAGAAGTCTTCATTGAAGTTTTAGTAAGGTCAGAGAAGTTATGGACAGTTAATAGCCCCAAATTTACTCCAAACCCTGTGCTACAGTACTTTCCATAAGAAGGAATGCATAGATTAGATTTACATGCTAATTATGAAAAATTAATGAAGTTTTAAGTATCAAATAATTGTCTAGAGGTAGGGACAAGTTTGTCAATTCTCTTACCATTGCCATGAATAAACAGACAAAGTTTACAGTGGAACAGGCCAAAAGCTAGCAGTTTGCACCTACGCTGACAGCCCAAGCTTTATCTGACAGCCCTGGGTTTTGTTTTTAAAATAAAAAGGTACTTGCTTAGCAGTTTGCTAGAAGTCACCAAATATTCCTTCATATACCGAAAACCTCCACACTCACTGGCCCAAAAATAAAGCTATCTGGCTGCCACAAAACACTTTTTCTCCTCCTTGCAATGCAAGTAGCAACCAAAAATGTTAGTAAACCAGCTTACTATTTACAACCTTACCACAAGTGATGACAACAACCTCAGGCAGCAAGAGCTCAAGTAGAATTGCTTTGTCAAAACTTCATTTGAAAGTCTACTTTCCCATATTTATAGTGAAACTTCAGTAATTCAGAAAGTACAATTACAAAGTGCGAGGACATGAAATGGGCACATCTACACTAGAAGAAAATTAAAAAAACCCAACACATTAAAGTGCCAAAGAGACTTGCTACAACCGCTACCAAAACCTGGGACTTTGCCAAGATCATAATTTTGAAGCATTTGCAAACAAGACAAGGTGATAACTGATTTAACACCAGCAGGTCATGGCAGGTTTTGGTTCAGGCTTTATACGTATTTCATCGCGATCTGGGGGTTGACTAAGCATTAATGGCTTGTGACTTTTAAGCTTGTGAGCCAGTGTCATAAATATGGCCTCCACATGGTCATTGTCATTGGGGTTTTTGGCAGAGGTTTCAAACAACGGCATACTGTGAGTATCGGCAAACTTCTGGGCCAAGTCTGTAGGTACCTGAATAGCGCTTCTCAGGTCGCATTTATTTCCAACAAGAATCCGTGGTATATCGTTGGCAAGGAGGTGTTGTTTGCATTCCTCTATCCATGACGGCAGACTGTGAAAGCTGGCAATGTTTGTCATATCATACACAAACACAACAGCGTGTACGTTCCTGTAATAGTGCTGCACCATGCTCTTTCGGAAGCGCTCCTGGCCTGCCGTATCCCATAGCTGGATCTGAAAAGGGAAAGACAACATGAGAAAAAATACCATTTTATTACTCATGTTGGAAATTCATACAAGATCACCTGTAGCTAGGGGAGTCACACCATCACAGAAATCTACTCTTCTGAATTCATCCCACTGGAAAGATTGCGCTGAAGAAAACTGTTGCTTTTACACAATTTCAGAAACTTCTGCTTTCAAAGCTTTTTTTTCTACAAAAACAAATCCTGAAGTTTTGGCAACAGCACTTTCATTTCAAAAAACAACACGTATTTCACAGCACAAGTCTCAGCTGACATGGTTCTTTTATTGCCAAAAATAACGTCATCTTCCTCAAAGTTTTGTTTTTAGCATGAAGTTAACTGCCTATTGTGGTACTATATAAAGTAAGAAGAAACCAAACCATGCATGAATACCACCACCACCACAAAACCAGGACAAAAACCCCTTTCTCTGCAGCGTATCTACTGAAATCAAACCCTCCTGTGATAAACCTCTAATTTAAGCTTATTTAAAGCTTAAACTAGGACTATACTGTGGTCTGTAGTATCAAAGCATGCATAAAAGGAAAAAAAAAAATTAAAAACGCATAAACCTCTTGTTAGCTTAACATGTTACTATTGTTTCCAGTTAGGCATCATTCTATCCCAAGTAGACTGAACTTGTTTGAAGCCTAGTCAGTGTCATGGACAAAAAAACTCCCAACATTCAGAAGAGCTGAAATACTTTCAAATTTTTCAGATTCAGATCAGAACAAAACAAAACAAGCCTTGAAGCACAGGCAGATATAAGCAACAACTAATTAATTGTTAAATGCATCAGTTACCCTGGTACAATGGAAGCTTGGAGTACTCAGAGGTGTAGAGTACACTACAGAGTTGTGCACTTGTTGGACACAACGATATTTTAGCAAACCTGCTCTGTGGGAGACATGGGACTGCAATGTACAAGAGTCAGAGCCAATTCACCCACAACGCCGGAGTCACTGTACACTGTAACAAGCAAACCAGTGTGTGGCTCTACAGCACATGCCTTAGTGATGGTGTTAACACTGCAAGACATCATTCGACTTCTTGGGTCAAAGCTGAGTGCTGGTTTCCTCTCTGTCCTGTACAGCTGATCCCTGACAGCTGAGGCACTCTGAGTAGTACTTCAGCTTTTAGCTTTTGAGCAGAAAACGTCAGACAGAAATGCTTCCTCCCTGAGGATGAAAGGAGGGAATTTCTCCTCTGATTCAGAATTCAAAGAATATTAAATGTTCTGTAAATGATGAAGGTAAATTTAAAATTCAATCTGTTCCCATGAAAGGTACAGCCAGTATCTTCCCTTGATGAAATTGTTCTCCCATTACCATAGTTCTGCATTCCTTTGATCCAAATGTTTCAGTAAAACTTATTTAGAAATTGCAAGTGTCTTGAAAGTTGCCCTGTTTACCATTTTTACCAGTGACCTTGATAGTAAAAAGAACGAAACTCAGCTGCCAAGGAAATTTGCTGATGGCAAGAAGCTAACATGCACGACTGACAGAGAGGAGGAGGATTCCAGTATCACATACCTGTTTCTTTTTTTTTTTGAAAGCGAGAACAGCAGAAATAGGGTGAAACTGAATAGAAGCAGATGCAAAGTCTTGGTAACAGCGACTAATAAAACAGTGTTTTCCTCTAAGTGCAGGATTCGTCAGTTTGGAAATTATTTAAACGGATGACAATGCAGATACACGAGTCAATCACAGGACACTATGAATCACTAGCGTGATAGAGTGAAGGAAAAAAAAAGAGTAAGTGATTTTTCAGGATGGCGTGACTTTTTCTGCAATATTATTTTCAACCCTGGTCACCCATCCTCGAGAAAAACTCAGACTGGAGCAGGTGGAAATGACGGTTACTGGTTTGATCATGGGAACTGAGAATTTACATGAGATCATCAGAACAGCTTGGCTTCGGTAGTTATCTGCAGCTTCTGATCCACAGACTTAAAAACATTCATGTACTCCTTCTTAAGGTGTCATTAAGATTACTAAGAAAAGCAAGGCAAGTCACCCTAGCCTCTGATCACAGAAAAAATTAGTCAGTTGCAATCCATCTCCTTTTAGAACAAATACCAGCTTTTTGATAATGGTATTACACTCTAAACACAACTGACTGCATCTCCATCATCCGTTAAGGGAGTCTAGACAATCAGATTAAATACAGGCACCTAAGTTTGAGCAAGATTCATTCACCTACTCAGATGAGAGATACTTCTAGTTCTACGCACTTATAAAACATTATGGAATGAAGAGACTCATGGAAAATTTCCATTAATTTGGAATTTGACAAATTAAAGAGAGAATAAAGAAGCACAGACTGAAGTAATCCTTATGTTTGGACAACATATGTTAAGGAATCACTATATGTCATCTTGGAAAATGCTGTATCAAATTAATTTAAAGAGGGACCTCATTTTGACAGGTAGCTGGGAGCTTACACTTCTCTCCCCACCTCATTTGGAGAACAGAAATCAGTCACGCTTCAGTCAAGCACAGATCCGCAAGTGTATTGCCAGCCTTGGGTAGGGAAGGGGAAATTAAATTAAACAATTACATATCTTCCAAGTTAAGCTTAAACTACAGTTCCTCCTACATTTTATTTACATGCAGCTTTTAAGCTCGAAGGGTATTATCTCAAATTAAAAATTCTTGGCATGGAATCATTTGCACTGAGAGGCAAATCCTTCCTCAAGATTGTAAATTTCACATTTTGGAAGGCTTTTTTCCCCCTTCTTTCCAGGTGAACTTGGGGAGACAATTCCATTTCCGGCCCCTGAAAAATATTTGCTCTACTGAAAAACAACAGTGAAAATGTTCACACTAATAGATGTGCATTGGTGAATTTAGATCACTGTTTCATTGTTAGATCAATACCATCTTCAAGGGAGCACATTTTTTTATAATAGCCCTTTAAAATGTGTGATTTGAAAATTTGGTTTAACATCATAATTCAACTAATAAAACTGCGGGCAGAATCACTTTGTCACACTCCCTAGGAAAGACAAATTGTTCTTAAATATATCCACTCCGCTATCACCTCCCACCCTCCGACTCCTTTTTGTGGATCCAAAAGGCTGTTTTCTAAACAAGGACACCCTCTGCATGCATGGTTTACAACAAGCTGGTAAAAACATAGCTGGCCTTTAATAGAGATAAAATGGTTAACTATGTCTCCTTTTACAAGATGTGGGGAAAAAAAAAAATTTGAAAAGCTCAAAAGTGTAGAACACAATGTTTGGATTTTCTTCTTTGAATTTAATTTGCATCCTTTGCTCTTTTAATGTAGGTCAATGAAGAGTGACATCATTGTTTTCTTCGATTTGCAATGCTTAGATCAATTTAGGAAGAGGAAGATATAGAATGCAAAACATTCATTTGTTGAAAACTTTAATTTATTCATCACATCTAGGCATCAGTGTTTCATATGAGGTTGTCATCCTACTGCACAAGCTACGAAGGAATACACTTGTCCCTATGTCTTGGAATTCTACACAATTCCTGTGTGGAAGACCCCCGGCGAGAAGAACTGTGCTTGTGTTCCTGCCAATGACACAGCGTTTTTCCAGCTGCAAGGGAAATGCTCAGTACTGTAGCAGCACAAGAATGACCATCCAGCTGGCTGGGGGAAGGGAGAAGAGAGAAAGAGAAAACACTATTTTATAATCTCCTTCAACGCAAGAGGAAAAATTCCTCTGCTCAGCAAACCCTTGAGGGCACAGCAAGAACAGCACTAATTCAGTTCATCTGAGCTCCTCTTTCCTGGCTCAACAGGCACTGCTGGAGGTCACTGCTACAAGCAAGAACAGTAAAGATGAATGAGAGGAGGCAGCAAAACCCAAAAATTGGTGCATACTTGACGACACACAGCATCCCCAAAGAGCTATAGTCCTGGTCACAATGTTAAAGTTTACTCCTTTTAAAGCTGAAACAGAACTTCCCGGAAAACAACGTGTCTCAAAAGAGTTTCCTTCAGTTCTCCGCTTCCCTCAACCTGGACTGGTATATTCAACAGGTAATACCCTCATGAACATAGCAAAACAACCTACCACAAAACGTGTAACCAAATGGCACAATAACTTATGTGAAGCATCTCAGAACTGTGGATTAGGCTATATTCTTCTTCACTTCCCTCCAACAAAGGCTGGGCATAATCCAGAGGTGGTGACAATGCCAGTCAATAAGATATGACAAGAAGATATCCTTCAGGAGATTCCCTCCTCTGTGACGGACAGCTATAGACCAGGGAGTACAGAATCTCAGCCACCAGCCAAAGAAGTGCTATTCAGTGGTTTTATATAGAAAAACAGTAACAAAGACTCTCACTCATTTTTCTTTTTTTTTAGTTAAAAGAAAGATATGAGGTGGAAAAAAAAAACACCACAAAAGAAGGAAAGCAAATGTACTTACATGCCCTCCACAACTTGTTTAATCAGTAAGTAAGCAAGGAAAAACTAGAGTCTTCAGTTACATGATTGTAAGCTGTAATTACAAAGCCTGGTGATAATAAATGCAAAAGCACAATTCCAAGACTACTGTTACTCCCTTTTTCTACACAATATTAAACTTTGCTGATTGAAACAAATTGTAATACAGAAGTAGAAGGGGATGCTGTTTAAAACCATGTTACTCCTAGTAAACAAACTGCATTTGTGAGCAGCTAGCAGTCTAATCTGCAATTGACTGTTAAGATGCATCTACCGAGCAGACTAGCTATATTTCATATACTTTTAAAATTTGCATTACAGTGCAAAGAAGGCAAAGGAACATTTTTCCTCCCATTCAATTTTCCACTAAATTTAGTTTTGTTAAGTTTTAGTTAAACCTATAATCAGAGTAAAAACCAGTGGTCAAATGTGAGCTCGGTATCCAACCTGTCACTGTCCAGTTCTGTACCACACTTGCCTGAACATGCAACAATCTCAACAGAATCCTGAAAAAATAACCATCAGAAGTTGTAACACGCTGCTATCACTGATGTAGCAGTTCATTCCTGAACAATGGTCAGTTTCTTAAAGAGACATTTTTAAAGTAAAACGCTCTTAACAGTGGTATCTGCATAGCTTTACGGACTTGAACTTTAAGCCAATTAAGTGTGATTCTTGAGAAACACAGAAGCAGAATTTCAACAAGCTGCTGAAACCAGGCACTGCCAACACTAAAATACTGGTAAGTAAGAGATCTACCTAGAAGGCCATTTTTAAGGAGAAGTTATTGATTAACACCTGCCAAAAGCTGTGCAAAGGTTTGGCCTATGGCAGAAATTTTTCATCATCATCATAGAAACCTACAGAGTACTTACATTTCCAATAGGAGCAAGGCAAAATAGTTTTAAACAAAGCTGCACAGCAGATAGAGCCGAAGCCACTGGCTATGCCACACAACCACACTGAACTTCTGGGGTACAGAGACGTGACACCAGAGCCTACGAACCCCACCATGCAGCCCCACACCTGCCAGCAGCACGGCGGCAGGGAAGGCTGGGATGTCCACTCCTCACGCCAACCCCGCACAGCCCCACCAGCTGCCTGGGCCTTTGGAGGTAACTGGAACTGGTTGCCCAGAGAAGATCTGAACGCCCCATCCCTGGACGTGCTCAGGACCACGGTGGATGGGGCTTTGAGCAGCCTGGTTTAGAAGGAGGTGTCCCTGCCCACGGCAGGGGGGTTGGAACTGTATGATCTTTAAGGTCCCTTCCAACCCGAACCATTCTATGATCCAGGCACCGCGGAGGTTCCCCAGCCCATCACCACCCCGCTTCTCCCGGTGTCCCCGCCGCTGCCTTACGGCCACGCCGGAGCCCCGTACCACCGCGGGCTGCTCCCTCCTGTCAGCAGCTGGGCCGGGGCCCGGCGGGCAGGCAAGGCCCAACGCGGGGCCAGCACCAAGGCGGCGGCGGGCAGCGCTCCCGGTGCCGGCGGCCTGGCCCGGGGAAGGCCCCGTCGGTACCTTGATGCGCTCGCCGTCGATGGTGACGGCGCGCTCGCGGAAGTCCACGCCGATGGTGGCCTCGGTGCGCTGGGGGAAGCGGCCGGCGCAGAAGCGGTAGGTGAGGCACGTCTTCCCCACGTTGGAGTCCCCGATGACGATGATCTTGAAGATGCGGGAGCGGGCGGGGGGCAGCCCGCCGGCGGGGAGCGCCCCGCTGCCCGTCAGGCTCAGCTCCAGCGAGGACTCCAGGTCGGCCGCCGCCGCCATCATCGCTCCCGGGCGGACCGCCTCAAGGAGACGGGGAGGCGGCCGCCCCGCTCTCCTCCTCCCCCTCCTCCTCCCTCCCTGACCGTTAACGGCCGCCGCCGGGGGGGGACTAACGGCCGCCCGCCGCGCGCGCTGCCGCCACACGTCACGGGCCCCCCCCCGGCCCGGCTGCCGCTGGGAAGGGGCAGGGCGGGGAGATCTCGCGAGAGCGCGCGAGGCGAGGCGGGGCGGGGCGGGGCGGGGCGGTGCCGGGCCGGCCCCGGGCCCTGAGGCGGCGGGGCGGGGAGGGAGAGGTGGAAGGGGAAGGGGAAGGGGGAGGTTCGCCTTCGCCCCTCCTCGTACGGCGGCAACGCGGGCCCTCGCAGCCGCTGTGGGGCAAGGCGGTGTGGGCTGAGGCGGCGGGGGTGCTGTGGGGGGGCAAAGGGGAAGCGGGGTCTCGTCCAGCCTCTCCCGCAGCTCCGGTGCTGTGTCCGGTTCTGGGCCCCTCACGACGGGAAAGGACGCTGAGGCGCGGGAGCGGGTCCGGAGAACGGGCAGCGGAGCTGGTGAGGGGTCTGGAGAGCAAGTCTTACGAGGAGAGGCTGAGGGAGCTGGGGGTGTTCAGCCTGGAGAAGAGGAGGCTGAGGGGAGACCTTCTCGCTCTCTACAACTCCCTGAGAGGAAGGTGTAGAGAGGTGGGGGTCGGTCCCTCCTCCCGAGTAACAAGTGACAGTACAAGAAGAAATGGCCCCAAGTTGCACCAGGGGAGGTTTAGGATGGATATTAGGAAAAAGTCCTTCACTAAAAGGGTTATCAAGCACTGAAACAGGCTGCCCAGGGAAGTGGTGGAATCACCATCCCTGGAGGTATCTAAAAGACAGGTAGACTTGGTGCTTGGGGGCATGGATTAGTGATGGTTTTGGGCAGCGTTAGGTTAGTGGTTGGACTTGATGATCTTGAAGGTCCTTTCCAACCAAGATGATTCTATGATTCCTGCTGTCGTTTACAGTAATAAGACGGCTGCACGTTCGTCCCTGAGAGACGCTGGGACCAAAAGTGATGGATGTATCTCACGATAAGAAGGGAAGTACGGCGTGGCCTTAAGAATCTGATAATAAACTCACCAAGGGCATCAGCCTAGGAGGAGGGTAGGATGTAGACATCAAGTTGAAGCAATGCCCAGCAGCAAAATATTTTCAAGAGTTTAACCCCTACTGTCCTGGCTTGAGTGACAGAGGATTAATTTCTCTTTCAGTATTTTCAATTTTCAGTAAAGTCTCTTCTAATGCTTGGGAAAACTGCACTTTTAGAAGGCTCTGCTGTCTGAATTTGTAAAAATATGTACTTCACAGTCAGCTATGGTGTGTGGGTTTCAAGGCCTCAGTGTTTCTGAGCTCGCCAGGTGCAGGGACGAGGAGGGTCAAGCTCGGCACTTGACCCAAGCTGCCCAACAGGATTATTTCATACCTCAAACGTCACACTCAATATAAATTAGAAAGTTTGCTGAGGAGTTCTCTCTCTCCCTCTTGAGAACTCCTTGCCCCGGTGCCGGACCCCTGAGCCCTTCCCTTCCTCCCGATGCCACAGCGCTCGCAGTGTCCCCCATTTGCTGTCCCCTGCTGGGAGGGCACAGCTTCTTGTGATAGAATGGGCCGAGTATAATCCTTGTGTATTTTATATAGGTATCAGGATCATATTGGTTCTTCAGTATTATTGATCTTAGTTACTTAGTCTTATTCTATTAAAGCTGTTTCTATTTCAACTCTCAGGTTTCCGTGTGTTTTCTGATTCCCCTTCCTGGGTGGGGAGGGGTCATCGGGTGAGAGAATAATTGTCTGAACGACAATAAACTGTTGTGGGTTCCTCAAACCATAACACCTGCATTAACAAGCAAATGTAGATTGTAGTAATTGAGAGAACTGTTACCCTGTTGATGTCTCACTAGCCTGCAAACTGATAGCTGAGCCAGGATTCCTAAGGTTGGGATCAGATACCTAATAATAGCCACTGGGAGACCTCCTCTGTGTCCTGTTACACGTGCTTCCCACCACTTCGGGCTTCTGCCTGCGCAAATAAACAACCCTTGGAGCGTTGCTCCCAATAAAGCTGCTGTCAGGCGGTCGAAGGACAGTGCTTTGAGCAGCCTGCCGTTGCTCAGATATAAAAACAATAGGCTAGAGTTAAAAAAATAATAGCATAAATAGCATATAATGCTCTAGGTTCGGAGCAGCTTTCGTTATGGTGCTCATCTCGGTGTGATGTGAAACAAAAGAAATAAAGAGAGACCGTAAGCAGTGCTAAGAGCTGCTTAATGCAGCCAGCTTCAGCACTTCAGAGAGTGTTTATATCTTAGTTCTTGTTATTCCCCTCTCACCCCCCTCTCGGACCAGCTGTAGAGAAGTGCCTCCACCCTGTAGTCCTCTTCTGAGACAAGAGGCCTCCGTTTATGCTGTCGAGTGATTTGCTCTGTCAAAGAGGAGGAGTAATTTTGTTGCCGTGTCGAAGGAAGATGAGAGGAAAGTGGGGAGGTTGTGCCACCCTTGAGCTCCTACTGTCCCTTCTGATAGAATTGTTCCTTTTAGCAGCCAGAAGGTGAGAGGTGTTTGAGTGGGGAGAGGGGGCACAAGCCAGCGAGCGTTAGGGGCCTGGAGCATCTCCCTTAGGAGGAGAGGCTGAGGGACTTGGGTCTCTTTAGTCTGGAGAAGAGAAGGCTGAGGGGGGGATCTGATCAATGCCTATAAATACTTAAAGGGTGGGCGTCAGGAGGATGGGGCCAGTCTTTTTTCAGTGGTGCCCAGTGACAGGACAACAGGGAATGGGCACAAACTTGAATATAAGAAGTTCCACCTAAACATATAGGAGGAACTTCTTCACTTTGAGGGTGGCAGAGCCCTGGAAGAGGCTGCCCAGGGAGGTGGTGGAGTATCCTTCTCTGGAGACATTCAAAACTCGCCTGGACACCTTCCTGTGGGACCTGCTTTGGCAGGGGGGGTTGGACTAGATGATCTCCGGAGATCCCTCACAACCCCATGTGATTCTGTGATCTCTGTAGCCTAACCGTTAAAGGAGCAGAGAAACCCCACTCGTAGTGGGGGCTGCTCTGGTTTGGGCTCTCCCAGAAGGAGGGTTTAAGCAGCTGCTGGGCAGGGTCTGCCAACAGCTCATTTAACTACGCTCCATCTCGGTTGTGCCAAGAGGGCCAGGGCGAGTTATAATTAGATCTGAGCTCTCCAGCAGCTCTCCACATCTCCTATTTCAACAACCAAAGCTCTTTAAATGGCAGAATCTCTACACCATCTAGTGGTCAAAAGCATTCTTAGCCATTACATTTTTGCACTCCCCTGGTTTTACACTGACACCCCCAACACCGTGCCCTGGAATTGGCCCCTCAATACTCAGTAGCCACCCACCCCAGTGTCTGCTTTGTTAGCCAGAGCCACCAGAGAGGTGGAACCACCTCCGGGGGTTGTGCTCTGGAACACAGCTGGCCCCTGAACGAATGGACTTGGAAGTAAATACCTTCTGAGAGATTAAATAGCGCCCCAGGTGTGGGCAATATGTGAAGATTTTGCTCAGGGTTTCTGGGTACAGAAAGTAAAAGTAGTCTTCAAAAGTACGCTTTGGTTAAAAGAATGCACAGGTCTTCCAGGGGTAAAAATAAAATCCCGAATGCGGTTAGTGAAGTTCCTCATTCGCTTAAGGTTTCTTGATGGTACCCGCTATTTCATGGAATCACAGAATGATATGGGCTTGGAAGGGACCTCTGGAGATCATCTAGTCCAACCCCCCTGCCAAAGCAGGTCCACCCAGAGCAGGTCCCACAGGAAGGTGTCCAGGCGAGTTTTGAATGTCTCCAGAGAAGGATACTCCACCACCTCCCTGGGCAGCCTCTTCCAGGGCTCTGCCACCCTCAAAGTGAAGAAGTTCCTCCTCGTGTTTAGGTGGAACTTCTTATTTATTTACCTGATCTCACAGCAGCTTGCCTGGGCCTGAGCTAGTTAAAGCACATGTGACAATTCTATGATTCTGTGATTCCATGTGAGACTTTTAACTGCCCTTTTTGAACTTCCCTGTTACTCCAGTCATGAGACTTCCTGATCAGCCTTAACCCGTCAGTAAGAAATCAGTGATTTGACATGAGGCCACTTTACCCATCCCGCCCACTCCGCCTTTCTCCAGTAAAGCTGTCCCTGCCCTCCAGCCCAGCGGAGAACAGTGCATGACACTTAGTCCGACTGGCAGCAGCTCACCAGGAGGACACGCCGTGTTTCCATCAGCTGTAGCCTGAGCAGCGCAAAACTAGATGACGTAGGAGGAGATTTCGTGTAGAGAACCGTTTTAAGTTCGTGGCCTGATGAATTTTGGGTATGTAAACCCGTGCAAACTTGATAGCAGTGCTGTTTTGGTGTGACAATTGTAACTGTTCACTGGTGTGAGCTGGTTATTACAACTGGTGTGACAATTATAACTGCTTGGCTGGAGCAAAAAATGCAGCTAGTCTGCTCTCCTGCCAGCTGTGGGAAGAGGAAGCTGAAGGGAAGACTACGAGAGCAAGGGGAGGAGAGAGCCTTTGTTTTTCTACGCCCTCACGACTTCAGCTGGTCCGTGGTGAGGGATTTCACAAGCAGAAGTTGCATCAAATCTGCTCCGTTGAACATCTGCCTCTGTATAAGAACAAATATTCCTGGTACGCTTCACCTGTAAAATAAAAATTACCTTAAAAACTTATTTTAGATTTGATCCTTTAACTGATTTAAAGCGCTCTACCAGCAGCTGTAAAGTAGAAAATCTATTTCTTTTTCAAGCACCTTTTGAACTTAAAAGTGTATCACAACATTACAGAGTTCTCTTTATGAACAATTGTTATTTTGCAGTGCCTACATAAGAGCAGCTTGCAAATACATCTGATAGCTTGAAGGAGTTTTAGATCAATCCATGCAGCGCTTACACGGAAATTCTCACTGTGGTTAAATCCGAAATGCACTGAACTAGGGCACTCTTGCTTTTTAGGCATTGAAAAAAATAAATAATAAAAAAGTTAACTTGCATGACATTGAACTCCAGAGAGGAGTGAAAAGTCAATAAACAGTGAAAGTTATTGGTACTTGGTAAAATTTCTTTCCAGCTTCCTTTGTAGGGAACACTCACACTAGTGGGATTAATGCATCTTCTGTTACGGCTGTGAAAGTCCTTTTCTTAGAGCGACAAGTGCACAGGAGTCATTCTGAAGGAAAACAAACAAACAAAAAAAAAAAAACATGAGGAAAGCCCTGTTTAATTCTATAGCAAAAAAAGGTCAGTTCACGTCTTCCCCAGGGCTCTCCCCTTTCCCCCTCGCTGGGGCCATGGCCAGGGGGATGTAGCCCAAGAAAGTTGGGAGGTTACGGTATTTCTTTACAAATTCCCCATCAAGAGGTGGAGGATGATGCAATTCCTTGGAGGTCCTCAGCCATGAAACAGTAGGCCGGAAGGCCAGATCTTCCTAATTAGGAACAGGTTAAAAAATGAGGGCTAATGCAGTAACTCCCATGTGGGGCAATCTCAGGAGAATCTTGTGGACTTGAGTCACTTCTGTATGAGCTACCTGAGTGCAGTACTGGAAATTTCATCACTTCTGATAGATATATATTTAGGGATAAAGGTGTCGATTAGATCATTACATTTCATCCAGTGCAGGCTATTTCTGGCTGTTCCTTTCCAATAAATTTGGAGACTAGCAAATCTAGTTGAATTTATTTATAGTGACAGAATAAATGAAAATACTTCTTGCTGTATAAGCATTTGAAAAAGCTTTCGTTTATCTTCTTTTACAAGGACAAGTACTTTCAATGTGCTGTTCGGGTGGGTTCAGTGAATGAACGTACAAGAGCTTAAGTCCACAGTTATTTTTATTTAGCAGGTGTAGAAGTTTCTAAGGAGGGGGATTCTGAAAATAGTTGCAAGTCTCTGGACTTGCTCGGTGTTTCAAGAATAGCTATTTCTGTCTTCCCTTGAAGACACATTTTAACTTGTCAGTCCCACAGAAATGCAAACTGTTCAATGTCTAGAAATTATGTCTACTGGGTTTTAAGTGAAAAAAGCAAATGAGGAGAAAAGTGCAAGTCTAAGACTGCCTAATGTTGCTTGTTGCTCTCTGGAGGGATCAAAAAGTTTCCAAATGCACCCTTTTGATCCTGGTAGTTTAAAAGTGCTTTTAATGTGTCTGCAGAGATACCGTACCTCTGACTGCTGAATTCCTCTGGGGGCTTTGTCCTTTCCTGTGGGGCCTCGTGTCCTCCATTTTTGCAGGGAAACGTCCTGTGGTTTCGCAAGGAAAAGTTCTGCTGTTGCAAGACCTGACTCTGCAAGAGTTAAGTAGAGTTTGGCCTCCCATTGGAATCATAGAATCATCTAGGTTGGAAGGGACCTTTAAGATCATCTAGTCCAACCATCAACCTAACTCTGATCAAAAAAACATCACTAAACCATGTCCCCCAGCACCATGTCAACCCATCTTTTGACCACCTCCAGGAATGGTCCCTCAACCACTTCCCTGTGCAGCCCATTCCAATGCTTGATAACCCTTTCCGTGTAAAAATTTTTCCTAATATCCAGCCTGAACCTCCCCTGGTGCAATTTGAGGCCATTTCCTCTAGTCCTGTTGCCTGTGACTTGGCAGAAGAGACCGACCCCCACCTCTCTACACCCTCCTTTCAGGGAGTTATAGAGAGCAAGGAGGTCTCCCCTCAGCCTCCTTTTCTCCAGGCTGAACACCCCCAGCTCCCTCAGCCTCTCCTCATAAGACTTGTGCTCCAGACCCCTCACCAGCTCCGTTGCCCTTCTCTGGACCTGCTCCAGCACCTCAGTGTCTTTTTTGTGGGGAGGGGCCCAAAACTGGACACAGCCCTTGAGGTGGGGCCTCACCAGTGCCCAGTACAGGGGGATGATCACCTCCTGAGTCCCACTTACCACGCTGTTCCTGACACAGGCCAGGATGCTGGTGGTCTTCTTGGCCACCTGGGCACACTGCTGGCTCATGTTCAGCCCACAGTCGACCAACACCTGTATGACAAAATACAGATGGCAGGAATCTTGCAGCTTTTGAGGAGATAGGATTTAAAGCCCCTGTATGGGAGGTCCTTAAGGCAGGCTGAAAAAGCAAGTATTAACATACCGTGTTGAAATCACAATGCCAAATGTCTCATCTATCTTTGCATTGAAATAAAGTTCTGACACAGCTGCTTTTGCTGCCAGTGACTGGCATGCGACCTTCTCGTTCACTTCCCTGCCCTTGTTCTTGTCAAAATGATAATAACTAAAAGCTTTAAGGAAATTAAAAGAAAGAAAAGTTTCTCCATTTCTGGCTTGTGCCTGGATTTCGTTCGCGTTGCGCATCTGGTGAGAGATCGGGGCTTTAACGTTCGGATGGGTGTGTGGTTCAGGGTGTCTGGATGATGACAGCAGGTCTCACCCACCAGACGTAACATCATAGAATGGTTAGAGTTGGAAGGGACCTTAAAGATCAACATCATAGACTTTGTTTGACAGAAGCCTGACATGCCCTGCAGTGAGAATCCCCTGCCAGACACCGGCAGAGAAAAAACTGGACCTTCAGTGCCGACGGCAGCTCCTGCAGCTTTAGGAGTGACAGTTTAACCGGAGCACCCGCTCGACATCCCGGCTCGTAGGGTCGGGAATGGCTGCGGGATCATGTCTCCCGTGCTCAAAACGCTGCCTGTCCCATTTGGGTCTGTATGGAAACGTGACATCGCACTGCTCCTGGATGAGAGTGCCTGAAATAACGAGCCGTTTGACCTGTCTAGGTAGCCGAGGTGATAACTGAACCCCTTCCGCATCAAGAGGGGATCCCCAAACCTAACAGGGAGCATCTTGCCAGCGGGGCAAGAAGCCTTTTGACCCGCCAAGGGTGTGTTAAACCAAAAGCTGCGTCCCCGCTTTCTCTCTGCCTGCAGCTGTACGTGCTGTGCTCAGGGGCTTTCTGCGTGTCCCAAAGCAGCGCTGCAGAAAAGTTCATCAAATGTCATCGAGCTTCTATATTTACCTGTCTGCACCGTGGCCTCCCATAAATCACTCCCAGGCGGCAAACAAATCCGGTTTTACCGTGCTCTGCCAGCCCTTTGCCCGCGTGTGAGAGCTCCAGGTTGAAGCCCTTGAGCCCCAGGACTTTGACATGAGGATATATTGTACATTCATTTTCTGGCAACAGGTTTTTCTTCAAATAGTATGATATAAGAACGTGGCTTTGTTACTTGTTTCTGCAAGAGTAAGCTTCCCTCCTCCTTTTCCCAGGCTCTCATTTGTTATCAAGCGCATAGTCCTACTCCCATTTTAATTGAATAAAAACTCGCTCCTACGAATAAAACTAAGAACTGTCACCACTTCTGTCCCTCTTGGTAAAATCCCACTTATATCAGCAACATCGGTTGTGTTTGCAGCAAGAAGATGATTAGGGGCTCTAATAAAATCAACGTTACCTTTATAAATAACAAACCCTTTCTCTGCTCCCCTCCTCCCTGCAAAAACCCCCCAAAACCTTGCAACTTGCGTCGCTCGTTGGTTTCCGTGCAAGGGCTGGGAAGACCTGGTGGGCTGTGATGACCAACCTGGTTCTTTACCGGTACCGTGGTTCCACCGCCGCGCTGGCGTCCTGCTCCAAGGACATCTCCTCTGAAGGAACAGCAGTCTTCAGGGCGGCAGCCACACAAATCTGCTTTCTCCGTATGAAAAGATATTAGAAAGTGAAAGGCTGAGAGAGCTGGGACTCCTTAGCCTGGAGAAGAGAAGGCTGAGGGGAGACCTTATTAATGCTTGTAAGTATCTAAAGGGGGGTTTGAGGGAGGATGGAGCCAGACTCTCTTCAGTGGTTCCCAGTGACAGGACAAGGGGCAACGGGCACAAGCTGGAACACGGGAAGTTCAACTCAAATATGAGGAAGAACTTCTTTCCAGTGAAGGTGACAGAGCCATGGCACAGGCTGCCCAGGGAGGGTGTGGAGTCCCCTTCTCTGGAGATCTTCAAGCCCCACCTGGATGCCGTCCTGAGTGATGTGCTCTGGGCAACCCTGCTTTGGCAGGGGAGTTGGACGAGATGATTTTTATAATGTCCCTTCCAACTCTGACAATTCTGTGATTCCATGAATCAGAGCGCTGACCAAGGCTTGCTGTCCCCCACCTCCCCGCGATTCACGCTGGCCCTAACCAGGTGGCGTGGGCTTTTGAGACACGGTCACACTTTGGGGCTGGCAAAAAAGACCGAAGGACACACAGGGGGGTTTACCCAGTTTGAAAGTGCTTTGGGGTCACCTCGTCAGGTAACAGGGAAATTTGTTTGCCTGCGAGCAAGAGGAGCTAGAAGCCTTGTTTCACTTTAAACTGAAGTGGGGAGATTTAGATTAGATATCAAGAGGAAATTCTTTGCTGTGAGGGTGGTGAGACACTGAACAGATTGCCCAGAGAAGCTGTGGCTGCCCCATCCCTGGAGGGGTTCAAGGCCAGGCTGGATGGGGCTTGGAGCAACCTGGTCTGGTGGGAGGTGTCCCTGCCCAGGGCAGGGGGGGTGGAACTTGATGATCTTTAGGGTCCCTTCCAACCCGAACCATTCTGTGATTCAATGATTCTTTATCTGCTTTCTGTATTTTAGCTGGGAGAGTCAGGGAAATCGGGAAAGAGGTGATAGGACAGGGATCAGACCCACCGCATTTGAGCTGTTGCCGGGGTAGGATGTCGGACAGGCGAGGTTGCTCACAGGACAGCCCCTGATACCACTCCATCAGCAGCAGGGTCCTGCAAAAATAAACAGAAGGTAAAGGCCACGTAATGGGAAGATGCTCATCGGGGAACAAAATAGGAATCCAAAAGCACAAACAAGTTTACTCTGCGATAAAGCAATGGTTGTTTTCCCAGCTCAAGCACATATAAAAAGCATTTTCCATTTACATTTCATTAAAGCATTTATTGCTATTGCAAGTGAAGTGAGATGCAGAATTACGAACATTTGGTGATTCCTATGAAGAAAAAAAAAAAAGAAAGCTTGAAACGTATCATGTAAACAGCCAGAAGCCAATGTTTTCCAAAAACTTTGTAAAAATGCTTCCAGATGAAAAAGACAACTGCAAAAAAAATTAGCAGATAATTAATAAAAGCATTTTGGTTTTAAGGTTTTGTGAGAAAATCCTACAAAGCCTATCCAGTGAAACAGAGCTGTTCCTGCTCTCAGGGGCTGACCTCTGTGGGTCAATGAATGGAGCCATGGCACTTGGGTTCGAGAAGTTCAAGAGAAAATGCCCAATGCTGAAAGGTCCTGGAAAAGCCCTCACAAACCCCCGACTTGCCTTGGAAGTGCCAGTCTTGCTGCACGGACCACCCAACAACAGCCCCATCTTCACTCACCCTTTACTTTCCCCTAAATAAAGGGCATTTACACATCCCTCTAGTCACATAAAGGCAAGGTGGGAAAAAATCCCACTTTATTCCCACTGGAATAAGGGTCCAGTGTTGGGAGTCCCACTGACTGCTTCATCTACAGCACAGCCAAGTCCTAGACCAAGCAAGATTCCTCCTTCCTCTGCTCCACAACCGTTAAGGCAGTGCAGAAGTCATGCAATCCAAATGAGAACATTACTTTTGTACATACTATTTTTTTAAAAAAAATTAAATAAAGAGTGCAGAACCCTGACGTTGCTTTGCCAACTGTACCATGAGTCAACCGGTTGGTTTTTCCTTTGGTTTGAGAACAGCATTAATTCACCTCCAGTATTAATTGGCCTCCTGAAGCACCTGGTGAGGTTTGATAGCTGCAGGAAGGGGACTTGTGGGGCGACTCACCTGCGTCTCCCTGCGGTGTTTCGAGGGACAGAGAGACCGCAGAGAGGTGTTGTCTTCTTGCTGCTGCATGTGAGACCTTCAGAACAGCTTCCAGAAGCGTCACGACAAGGTAGAAGGATTCTTCATACCTGATGAAATGGAGTGGTCCTGATGAAAAGTCAGTCCCGACAGATTTATGGAGGTAAAATAAGGTATGAACTGCCAGACTACTTTGGCTCTTCGTAAATCTCCTGCGCTTTTAAGTCCTCTTGTAGACAATCATGAGGTGCTGTTCCCAGAAATGGAAAGGTGAAATCTGAAAGTATGGAAAATTCAAGGTAGGCAGTAACCCAGCATGAATGGCCCTCCCCCCCCCAAAAGAAAAACGAAATTACTGAGGACATCGATGCGGAAGGGATGCTATTTTTTAGGGGTCGCTATGTAGTAGGGTAACGATCTGTGCAAAGCAACCCTTCCTGCAGCAAGCGTCCCTTTCCCCACCGAAGGGGTGAAGGTGAGGATGCTGCTCTCATCTCCCCCCCAGGCAACTTATAGCAAAATACACACCCTGCAAGTTGCCGGAGCCCTTCGTGCTCACTGTAGCCAGCCTTAATCAGAGCTGTTACTCGTTACACACAGCACTTAACGAGCAATTTTTCCCAGGTAATCTTAACCTTCAAGCTCACAGCACCCTACGGGCGAGGATCACGCTGCGCCAGCTGCTGCTACCCAGTTCCTTGTGCTCCAGTTTCTCAGCGTTGCTGTATTATTTCACCAACCACCAGACACGGGGGGGATGCTGGGTCAGGAAAGCTTTGTGGGCTTTGGGGTGGGGAAGAGAAAACCACTGAGATTTATCGTTACCCTCCTCCCCGCAAATCGGGCCTGAAGGAAACAGCAAGTGCTTCTTCATCCAGCTTGTCTCTCAAAGCCCTTTTCTCCAAGGTATTTCCCAAATACCCACATCGGTTGAAATGGGCTGAAAAGGCAGAGGATCTTTCTCTACGCCCGTACCATGAGCTGGCAGGGTAGGAGAGGCAGCTCCCTGCCACGGGGGTTCTTTTCCAGCCCAGCTCCCAAGGGAGCCGCAGCCTTTCCCTCCTGATCTTTCTCCCCTTGGCGAGACCCACACCCCCATTTACGAGCCATCAGCGTGGAAGGAGATGAGGGGGGAATTAGGGGAACTAGTCAAGGGATGGTTTATTACAAAGCTGGTAGGCACCTAAGGAGGACGCTGAACCCTACAAGGAAACACTAGCACTCATTTACAAACAGAACTCAGCATTTTTATTCATTTGATTGACTTCCTGCCAGTTTTGATATTTGCTACCACCAGAGAAGAGCGTAAAAACACAGTACAACATTGTTAACCAGTTAGGAAGGCTGGAAGGGAAAGCAAATCCCAGTACAATTGCAAGTAACTTGGTGGAGTTTATCATTATTTTATTTATTTATTTATTTTTGAACGGATCAGCAATGAAGCAATAAATATGCTGCTGCACTGAACCAACAGGACTTTCACTAAGTTTGTGGTTTATTGCATTACAGTTTAAAACTAAACGTTACCCATCATCATACATTTGTTCACCAACCAGGTAAATGACACTTTTTCATATGTTATATGCTAAATGGCTAAAATTATGCAGTAGCTGAACTAGACTAGGACTAGTAGAGGTAGATATTGAATGGGCAGTGCCAGGCAGAAATATTTAGTAAAAGTACTTTTTGTCTTTTGTTATGAACAGTTAGCAGATGTAACATTTTTTCAATTAAAACAACAAACATCTTAGGAAAAGCTATTCTAAGATGCTTTGGATTTTCTAGTAGTATTTCTCTTGCAATATTCTTAACAAACCCTTTGATATGGTCCCTTGTAAACCGGACAATCTTTGTCCTCCGAGTTTTCTGCCACAATTTACTTGAAGACCAACATACAAAGCTAGAATCTTTGTGAACATACAACTATTTGCTTGTACCACTCTAAAAGTAATACACGTTTACAGCTTCCTTGGCATGGGAAGACTGCATTTATAGTATTTACAGCTTCAGTAATCTTTCTAGTAATAAAAGAAAGCTATTTTATACTTAATCTAAAATGGAATTTCTATTATTCCACCTCCTTATAACTCACTTCAGTCTCCTTTTGCTGAGCTGCTCTATCAACTGCTCCTTGCCATTCCCACCGCTCGCTGTATGCTCTTGGGAAGAAGAATCCCTGCCCAAAACAGGCATTAAAACTGGCATTTGTGCACCGCAGCTTTAATTTCCAGGAAATCTAATCATGACAACATGACCATAAGTTTTGTAAACGTGTATGCCCTTTGCTCCTTACAACATCCAAGAACAGTTCACAATTGGAACCAAGAGTCTTTCTCCAAGCTCAGCAACCATTTTCCTCCATCTGGGACTTTTATTTTTCATTAATGAACTTACTCGATTCCTTACTGATATGACTGTCTAATTATACTACACTTGCATCTTTTTTTCTCCATGGAATCCCAAAGCAGTGTGTTACCAGAGAAGCACAACTCTTACTTCCACGTAGTTCGAGCTATTTAATGTTACCACTTAGGTACAAAACTGCATTTTTAGAGCAAGCTTTCTTAGGGGAAAAGAGAGGGGAGAGATTTCAAAGCTAGCTAGGCACCCAGCACAGACCACTTACAAAAAAAATCCAACATTTAAAGCAATCATGAAAAGGGGCAAAAAAAAAAAAAAAGTCATTTTAATTGGGGTATCTTGAGCTGGATTATTCTATCAAGTGGTGTTGTTAGCATTAGTGGCAGACATTCAGAGCCCAGCGGGATGCCAGCGCCGCAGGAACGATGGCACCCTCGTTGCTCGAACCCTCAGAGATGTCATGCTAGGCCAAGATCTTACTTTTTCTTACTTGAACTTGCTCACGCGATGCTGAAATTGCATTTGCCCCTCTGCTTTCTCAGGCCTGATCTCACCCTGCTCTCATCAGCGTTCCCTTTCCACGAAGACAATGACAATTCTATCTGGCTGAAGGGTAAGACGCTACGCCAGCTTCCAGGGTCAACCGTACAGCTGGAGCACCTCCAGACCTGGAAAAGCAAACACTAAAGGAAGATTTAGTTGGCTAATTATACATACCTCACCTAGCCCTAGAGAGCTCCCTGGGAAACTTGGAATTTTCTCCCTACGCTAGGAGAAAAACTGAGCGACAAGGTTTCATCCTGTATCCTGGCTGACACCCCACGCGTCAGGACGTGATTCCTCCCCTATGAGCACGGAAGCATTAAGACCTCTACTGACAGGAAAACGTAACTGTAGAAGAATACAGAGGCTTTTAAGGCATTTAAGATGCAAAGAAATGAATTAGTGAATAGATCATATTGAGACTATTTTACCTGTTTGTTCACACGTACCACATGTCTGAATGCTCTGATCTCCACATGGATGAGGTGAGTACCTCACCTACCATCTTGGGGCAAAGAACCACTTTCTGTTACTTACAATTTAAGTCCACTTCTGACTCTGGCATTGCTTCATGCAATGTGCATTTGCACCACTACAGTCTCTACCTAAAGAAAACTTGTTGTTTGAACTTTGTTTTTTCCCCTCCCAGGAAAGACATCCATGGCATACCAGTGGCTCCACTGATGGTGCAGACATCCTTCTCCCGTGAAAATCATGAATAATCCAGCCAAATAATGTCATAAATGATGTCCTAGGTCACTCTGAGCATGACTGCAATCCCTGCTCACCTGCTTCGGCAGCTGAGCACCAACAATTACAATTTTGGATCTCAGCACGCAAAGGGAAGTTTTCACTGTAGCACGACACAGTGCTACTACTTCGCAAGACTCACTGCATTGGACTGTAACTTCATTTCCAGCTCTTAAAAACCTCTTCTTCCTCAGAAGCTGGGATTGCATCTAGCAGGAGAGATGCGAAGACGAAGGAATAACAAATCCTTTGCCAATTAAAGAACCTTCTTCATCAGGTAAACTCTTGACTTAGTTTCATTGCTTGGGACTGCAGTCTTCTGGAAGGGGATGAGGAACCTCTTTAATCCGAAAGCATCATCTCTGAAGCACTAGGGATGCCTTTCAGCAAGGTTATGAAGAAGTGTCTTTGGGGGAAACCGCAACGGATGTGTAGATGGAGGCGGCTTCTGGAAGGCCCACAGAAATATCCTTCTCCCACTTGCATAATGAAAGATAACAAGTAACTTCTTGCTTTTAGTTTATCTATTTCGACACAAAAACAGGCGGTGAAAAAGGAAATAATCCCATTTATAGGCAGCACCCAAAAAGACCAGAATTTGGAAAAATAAAACTTGCTTGATGTAATTCACAATCTGTTAAAAAGAGTGAGCACTCATCTGCCTCCAGCTAAGCATCAGAAGCCAAGGAAACGGCAGCAATACTCAGAGGCAAGGCCAAAAGCTCATAGCTTGTGTAGGCAAGATTGAACCACCTTCAGTAGTTGCAGAAGACATGCAGTCCAAGTATCTCAGGCTGCAGAAAAGACTGAGAACTAGACATAAATACCAGAGTCAATTAAAGGCTCCATAGGTATTCTAGTCCCTAAAAGCCCAGCAGATTAAATATACAAATATAGCAATACAACTTACATTTCTGACATGAACTACACTGAAAACATACACAACAATAGTCTAACCATGAAAAGAAAGTGGTGCTGAATATACAAGAAACAAAAACCTGCTCTTCTGACAGTTAGAAAACTACAAACGCCAACAAGTCTTCCTGGATTTCTTAACTGTACATGTCAATCACTGAATTCCATGATGTGGAAGAGGAAGGCTGTGTATCCACACAACAGATACTCTGTAACTGAACTCCTGCAGCAAAGAAGGCACTCACTTTATAAGCTGTAGTTTATTTTCTGCTCTGTTTTATATGAGGAGCCTATTAAAAAAAAAAAACCAAAAAACCAAACAAAACCATTTGAGCACTTATCTATATTATTAACACAGTAGACTTGTAGACTGAAGCCTGACTTGGAAAAGAAAATTCAACGTAACACTGGTGGAACTCAAAAGCCAAGTAGTAAAGCATTCTGTGTTATAGAACTTCCCAGACATTCAGTATTTACATATAATGCATTTGCACTTTATACTCAACAACCACCCATCAGCAGTGACATTATTAGCGTAACTGGACAGCACAGTAAGCCAACCCTGAGCTGCACTCTAGTGAACCCATTCATTTTCAAAGTACAACAGAGATTGGTTTAAATATTCACACAATTGTTTTTCAAAACGTTTTATTGCATTATATTTGGTACCTTATGTTTGACAAAGGAAATTACATCTGTAACTGCAGGAATAAGAAGCTGGTCTGTTATTGAAAAAAAATCTTGGGCCCCTTAAAAGTTACAAAGTCTTGGGCTTGCCTGAAACAACTGAGCAAGAAATATATTCTTAGAAATGTAGGGCTTCAAGTATTACAAACCTGTGACACTGTGGAAAAGTTCCAGAGGTATCTAAACTGCAGCACTTTTTTTTTTTTTTTCTGCATAACGTGAACAAGGCCTGCTGAGGTTTTAAACTATTAGTCTCTTGATCAGTCAAAATGGTAGTCAGGAGTTCTCCTCTTTGCAACTTCAAGCCATAGTATGTTCTCATTTTCTTTTCACTCGACATGAAAAAAAATGCATGCTATCTTTCTAATTAGTTGGTGCCACATCACAGTGCATAATTTTATTTGGTTCTTGCATTACAGTTTTAAAAAGTTTGGCCAACCTACGCTGATAGGTTCATCTCAAGAACAGCAATGTTGATTCTCCCCACCCCACCCCCCCCCAGGTTTATTTCAAAGAGAGAGACAGAGTTTTAACTGGTTCCTTCAGTTAAAAACTGTGGTGCAAGAACACCAAACTGATCGTGTACAGTGAATTTCAGAGACACAACAAGCTTATTGAACACACTATGTTTCTTAATTCAGCCTGATATCCGTACGTCCCAGCATCCGCAACGTAACGCGTACGTTGCGGGTTTCTCTGTGTATTCTGATTCACATTGCGTACTTCCTATGGACAGAATCATCCCCGTATCAAAATCAGTCAGATGCTAAAGCCCCAACAACTCTTTGTGCTCAGTGAAAGAATCCAGTGCTAAAACAGCTTTTTTTTTTGCTGTCTGAGATAACAGTAATCTCACAAGACAAATTTAAAGTAATATTTCTGCCACACACCTGCTCTGAGGGCTATACGCCTCCAGATTTAATATAAATTAGTTTAAAAACATGGGTAGGTAGGTAAGGAGAAGGGGTTTTTCTTCTTCAATTTTAGCAGCTTTTAATTTTTAAGAAACCGAACAACCTATATCCAGTAATATGTTAGATATTTTATATATATACTTTGTCAGCAGGATATAAAAAAAAAAAAAGTAAAACTATTTGAAGGCAACACTTTTTTTTTTTCCTTCTGTTCTCTGTGTAAGTTAGAACAATTCAGCAGGTGCGTGACAAAAATATTATACACCAGATATGGTCCAATGTCATTTTTTTCCAATAAAGTTGTTCATATTTCATTGGCCAGTTCTTCAGGTTCTGCAGAACTATCTCCGTTAACTGTGATCTTCATATCCTCTTCATATCCAGGGGGCATGAAAGCCAAAGCATAAGGGAAAAGCTTATGACAATTTGCTCTGTAAGTTTCAGATGCTTCTTTACAGTCTCCAAGGCTACCGTCACATAAAGCTTCTAATACCTCCATACAAGTCTAATTAGAGAGAAAAATAAAGAAGTGTTACGGTTTCTTAAGCGGTCATCTCAACACTCACAAACCAGAAATACAATACTACAAAGAAAACAAGCTCCGAGTATTGTTTTCAGGTTTCTACCAATATCAAATGACTTTTTTTTTTTTTCAGCCAGACACAACATGAAATACCAGTGTAGTCTGATTTAATGCAGTTTAAAAAGGCATTTAAAAACCACCTAGAAATCTTCAATGAAAATTAAAATACTCATTTGTCACCCGTTCCTTGTTTTTCCCCCAAAATATCGATTCTTACAAGTTGGCGACCAAGAACCAGGCTTACTTGCAACTAAAATTGTTTTTTGGGTTTGTGGTGCACACCTCCCCCCCGCCCCCCAATCCTGGGATAGACTGAACATTTCAGCAATATGTAACATGCGTTTGAATTTTAGCATTTATAAATAAAAACAATGAATCCAGAATATCTAATTTCCCAATAATGACTTTTGTGAACATGCTTTCAGATAGAATTGGAAGAACTGTGCAATATAATTAAAATGTAAAAATAGCATCAGCTGAAAAACCATAATGACATGGGAAAACATTTCTGGTAAAGGAAAAAAAACCAAACATTTTTACATTTAATATGTGACTTACTGAAGTATGTCTGTAACTAGTGAATCAAATCAAATTACTCAGATATTATCACATTCTTCTGATACATCGGCAGTTTCATACCCATTTTTGTTCATGATTTAGAAGAGAAAAAGGACATTTCCTGTTTTTTTTTTTTCAACTTGCATTCCAAACACGAGAAACCAACTTACTGAGCTTCACTAAAGCCCAGCAGCATTTAGCATCCATCCATGCTGTGTATGCAAGCATTAGCATAGTAAGCTCATTTTATTTCCACTCCTCTGACATTTACTATAGCTTTTATTTGTTCTGTGTATTGGGATTAACTGCTCTGTCCTCCTGAAGCTCTCTTCAACAACCCCTTCTCCTCACATTACCTCTTCGTGACACTGGCATCCACAGAAGGTCAAATATATCTAGATTTATGCCTGCTATGTGCCCTGAGACAAATGGTCTTTAGTAAAATGAAATATAATAAATTTGATCTTTTTGCAGGGGAGAATGCCTTTCAATGAAGGCCTAGACTCCTTCAGATTCTCATTATTTTCGGGCACTTTCAATTTCCCATCTAAAAGTTCAGTAGAACTCCAACTCTTACTTTATGTTGGCACCAAGAATGCTTAAACTGAACTTCTCCAGTTTTATCACAATGCTGCGTATATTATCCTTACAGGTCAGTAAGTAAATGCTTCTTGCAGTCCTACCAAGATAGGACCTCTAAAACAACCAAGCATTTCTGGTTACACTTAATCTTTCCCCAGTCCAATTGGCAGAATCCCATTCAGGTATAAAACACAGCTACAAGGCAAAAAGAATGCTGTTGAAGACAATTTAATTTTTGTTTTCTAGATCTACTGATCATCTATCTTAAGCTTTTTGAGACTGCTCAAACAGTAACAGAAAAAACCCAAAACAAATAATTAAAGCGATGCCAAAGGCAAATGGTTTGACCAGGATAAAGAAATAGTTTAGAAAAGACCAGAAAAGATGTTTTATTCCTCCTCTGCTTTGTCAAGTAAGGTTCTGCCAGTTTGTGGTCCATAGTAAGAAAACGCCATGTTTAATATTTTTTTTTTTATTAAGAAACATTTGAAGATACTAAAAAAAAAAAATAATAATTACCTTCTCTCAAATACTTTGAATTACAAGTTAGAACTGATCACCTTTCCAGATGAAGGTGGAGGTACGGGGCATGGTGGCAGTGGCACAGGGGATTATTCCACCACCACCAGAATGGGGCAAGATTTCAAAGTTTGGTAAGCTTTTTAATTAACTACAGACCAAGGCCAAAATGTACACATGCACCCTTTACTAAAAGTAAGATTATTCACACAGCTTGCAGGGGGATGAATATGGAAAGGTTTCATGGAGTCTGAGCTGCTACTAAGTGAATCTTTTCCTTGTGAACACTCGCCTGTGTAGCAGCTAAAGCTTGGACAGACTACAATCTTTTCTTACTGGGGAGCTTTAGCATCTTTTGCCATGTGAATCCTGCAGCATTTAATAAGCTTATCCACCATCTGCAGCAATAATATGGTTTCTACTGCTAGATAGCTATTTTCCTTATTATGGTAAAACTAAATTAAGTTACATGTGCAAAAAGGACACTAAACATTTCAGTTTGGATGAGCTTGATACCCCTTTCCCTCACATGACAACCCAACCTTCTTACCGTAAGTCACAGCAATCCTTTCAGCTTCCTCTTACCTCCGTAATTTGCATAAAGCTTCCATAGCTATACTAGAAGTTGTTTACAATTTATATACGATTTATCTGTTACCTGAAGATTTCTGTTAATGAGGGATTCATCCAGGGTCATTGCCAGCTCCACTGCCCTTTTCTGACTGGAAGGATCTAAATAGTACATCATTTTGGCAGCTATGGGAGGAAAAATAAGCTTCATCACTCAGTGAGATGACCAAAACCACCTTGTATACAAACATAAAATAAAGATAATATGACTAAGAGGGGATAGTGGACTCTACAGCACTACTTCACAACGGAACCACTTGCAGCATTAAAGCTGACACCTGAGCAAGCAGAAGGGTAGCTTTAAGCCTAGCATTCAATGCTAGGCAAAGCATTAGAACAAATAGGCATTGTCTACACTGCAGGGCAGGAGCATTTTGCAGTGTACCGTGGAATCCCAGGCAGTGAAGATAACAAATCAGACCTGCTGCAACACACCACAGCTCCCTCCAGCACCACTCCTCACATCTCCTTCGCGCAGAAACCAGGGCACAGAAGAGATGTGCCCAGAGAGTTCTCGTTACGATGTGGTGTCAGGAGACAACCAGGACATAATTCCAAGTCCCAAGGCACAGATGTCAAAGGGACTTGGTGCCAGAGAAGACGTGAGAGTAAACTCGCTGCTTTTTGTGGCTGGGTCTGAGCCCAGAATGAGCCACAACAGTAATGCTGCTCCCCCTCAGGGTGGTTTACATCCTGCTTCCCATGTGGTACCCACTGGTGTATGTGGTCACTAGTGACAGACAGCCTTTCCTAACAGGTAACCAGCACCACCTAAGCTCCTCTTGTTAGGCACACCAATAGCTCTGAGTGTTACCTGGCTTGCTGAGCACTCAGCACACTTCTCTTGGCAGTCAGCCTCTTCAAATTCAAGTATAAAAACCAACTTTGCAACTGGGAAGTACTACTTCACATACCACAGCTCACAAGAACTATTCCACAGATGCATTAAATATAACTTATAGTCTTAACGATACATTCAGCATGCAGAGGGGTCCAAAAGTTGGTATTTTAGCAGCTTATAGAAAAAAAAAAAAAATCAAAGAAAACCACAGACAACCTGGTTGTCACATCACAAAAGCACAAACCAAGAAAAGAAAAACGTTTCTGATGGAAAGAGTGGTTTTTACATTAGTGGTGCTGATACTAGGATGTCACTGCTAGATAAGCACAGAAAATACAGAAGCAGACCAGAAAAAGGATAAAGGCAAAATACCTGATAACCTATGTGGTAGTGAATCATAATTCTTTTTAAGGAAAGCTTCATTGAAGTTCTTTGGATTAGTTGCTCCAAAAAGTCGATTCATTTCTTGGTTTAACACTGTTCTAACTGCGTCAGGCAGATCCTTACTTTCAGACACTAGTGAATTGGAAAAAAAGAGGTTAATAGAGGTGAACACAGGTAATCACAGCAAAGTCTACTTTATGCATTTATTTTAATATTTGTCATGTTTACATTATTAATATAATGTTTTTTAAAATCTCAAAGGAAGATACATGAAATTCGAAAAGATAAATAACTGGATCTGGTTGGAAAAAGCTCTACTGACAGTTTTCTGATGCTTAGAAAAAGCCAACCAATACACTCTCCCTCTTACTGATTAAAATCCATTAGGCTCAAAGACTGATGTCATACAAGTCTGTTCTTAAATGTATCTATTCTGTAGCCACTAACAGGAAGGGTGACCTCTGGGGCAAGGGAAGGGAGAGAATCCTTCCAACCTTCTAACGAAAAGGACACAATTTAAGTCTTTTCCACACATGCAGACACAGGCTGCCAGCAGGAAAGCCGGACTCCTCACTCCGTAGTTTCCATTTCTTCACTTGCTCACTCTTTCAGGGGTTCACCATGCCACCCACAGTCTTAAAAAGACTTACTAATACTTTGTTGGAATATCTACGAAATCCAGTTGCCGTCATGATAAACATACTTAATGTTAGCATGAATCAGCCGTTTAAAAAGCTTTCTAATATGTGTATTAAATATCTTGAATTAATTGTTCTAACAGTCTATAAAATAAAAATCAATGACTGAATGTGGGCTAGGCATCATCTGGAAGCATGTACAGATGAAGTCACACCAAACAGATACTTACCACTACTGAAGAGATGAATCATACACTCATGAAGCCAGGGATGACTAGAATCAATAGCAAAGGCTCTCTTCACAGACTGAAGCATCAGAAGGAACTTCTCTGGAAAAAGAAAGTGTTGGCAAATGGTCAAAACCCTGTGGTTGGAACTCACTGCGTTATGTTGCAGGGGTATTTAGTGTCTGAAACTACAACAGTCAGAATAAATAAAAACTGAGTGTACTGCAACAGCCATTTTTTCTACAATGTGTTTATTTAACCAGTGAATTAAGCCTGTTAAACTAGAAGTAAATTTGAACATAGTAAGTTCTTAGAGAATAATATTTAACTGATAGAAGAATTCAGAAGTGTTTGAAAAGACCAGTTGTCATTAGCCAGTACACACCACTTCTTCACGGCATGTAGTTCTGTGAGCTATAGATAAAACAAGTAACTAGGGCAAATGCAAGCTGGGAGAATTAACTACAGTCAATCTTATTGCTTACAGATTTTTAAACGCAGCAAAGAAAGTGGATAATCAACAAATATTCAAACTTTGCTTCTTCACTGCCCATGGCTGAGGTTTTGTCCAACTAAAAGTGTGTCTCGACAGGGACTGACTCCTCATGCCTCATCAATAATTTCTGCTTAGATTCCAATATACATCTTTAAGAACTGCAAATTGCTTTCATTAGCTTTCTCACTTACCTTTTCGAAAATATATCTCGAAGGCAAAAAGATGTGTCTCTATTTTGTTCTTCACTAAATTCTTCAGGGGTGTTAAAAATTTAATGGCTTCTTCCAAAGGTGCTTCAACCTACAGATTCAAGGAAGTAACACACAATTAAGTCACAAAGTTTAAACATAATAATTCTATAACAACAGAGCTAGCTAGTTCTGAGTCACATCAGAGTTACTCTTAAAAGGCAATGCAAAAGATGCTTAGAACCTCATGTTACGAATTTTGCATCTTTCACTCAGTATTAATGTTTAAAACACAGACTGTCATGTCTAAAAAAATAGCTTTGTGATAGTTACAAATCACATTTTCCTACAGAGCTACGAGTCTTTGCCTTCTATCATACATGATGGTTGGACTAGATGATCTTTAAGGTCCCTTCCAACCTAGACGATTCTATGATTAGTAATAAATACAGCTGCAGCTAAACCTGCATTGTCATGGGCAGCGTGTGCCTCAGGATGCTGGTAAACGACTACTTTATGCCCATGACAGTCTGTTCATGTGGGCTTCAGCCAGGTTCCCAAAAGCTGCCAAGTCATGGTGACATTCCCAGCCAAAGATATTAACAGTAAGCTTGAAGTAGCTAGATATCGATCACGGTCTTAGCTGGAGTAATCCAGTAAACGGACAGCTTTAACACAAATTAATTCCGTGCCAGGACTCTTCACAGACAGATCTCTTGCACCTAGAGGTGAGGGATAATTCGAACAAGAACTGTCTGCTGTCCTTCAGATTTACATTTTCACAAGTATAAGCTACTCTCTAAGCATCAAATACAAAATTTAATTCTTGTCTGTCAGTAACAATTTAGTAACACTGAAGTAATACACTTCATTGCAAATAATGGAGTTGAAGACAATGATGGACCTTATGAAGTTCCTGCTAACCATATACCACAGCAGTTTTCATTAAAAAAAATGCACCATTTATATGTGCTTTTATGACTTTGCATACATCAGTCACAACTAAACTATTTGGAACCTATAATAAAACAGATTTCAAAGCCATGCCTTTAATGCCCAAGCTACATACTCACCAAAGCAATACAGGGGCAACTGTTGCAGGAAAACTGCTTGCAAGTGACCAACTGTGTCAGAAATAGTCTTACGGCACTGGGAGCCAACTGAATTTGGAAGTGTCTATATCATGATTCTGATACTAAATTTGGAATATAATCAGGGAATATTAGCTAAGGGAATGCATTACGCAGCTGCAACTATTCCCTTTAATCTTGGGGACTGCCTAGAATTTCCTGGGATATCCCATGACATCCCTCTACTCCAGAACTCAATTTCAATCCGTGCCATGGTGACCATTTCAATCTTAACTAGCACTGCAGTTAGAGTGCTGCTCCTTGCAACCAGTGAGCTAAACACTGGGAATACCAACAATATGCTTAAGTGACCAGTCAAGTTTTTAAAGTCACTTGCTCCCTGCCTACAGAGTGAAGTTCACTGCCTCAGCTTTCAAATACCATCTCCCCAAGACCCAATAATATTCATTATATGTGTAATGTGAAAAACACTGAATACCACTATCAGTAACACTATCAGTACTTAGATATGATACTATTATTACTAAAAATTAATTTTTCAGCCTATGGTTTCTCATTATCTTTCTCTACATTTTTCCAATGTTTTCCTGCTCCTTACAGGTACAACTTCTAGCATGAGAACAATCTTCTGGGTCATCTCCCCTTTATGTATCTCTACAGCTGGCAACTCAAATCTCAAAAATCCATCAAAGTCTAGACTACTGCTATTTCCAAACAGCTGCCTTATCCTTTCCCCCACGAATGCAAACAAATGCTGTTAAAGCATTCAGTGTTTCAATGTCTCCATTTTCACAGTTCTCTATGCTTAATAAGTAAAAAAATTATTATGGGACATAAAGAGTGAATGATAATCACCTTACATACAGAATAGAAAGACTTCCATCCGATCAACTAGAAACAGGGTATAATCAACAAGTTAGTGCAATACACACATGAAGATAACTCCACCTGTAGCAAGTGTCTATGACTTCAACCACTGCCTTTGAGAACCAGGCACAAAAAGCTTTGATTTCATCACATTACTGACAGTGCATCAAACAAACTATCCCTAGAAAAGAATTCTTTTTAAAATGCCGCCTGTGAAGAGAAGCCATGCAAAATTAAACAAGTTATCTGAATGGCTTTCAAATTGTATGTGTGCTCACTTTAACTTTTCTAGAAATTTCTATGACTTTATTATTACATTAGTAAGCACCTTTGCCAATTTCTCAGGGATAAGTTCTTCTTTCGGTCCTCCAATTTCTTCATCATCGTCGTCCTTCTTCTTTTTCTGATTCCTTTGTTGCTTCTCTTTCTCAGCATTCTTCTTCTCCTCCTCCAGCTGTGCTTTCTTCTGTGCTCTTCTCTGCTTATTTCGTAGTTTCTTTAGCTCCTTGTCAGACATATTTGCTGTACACACGCAAAGGGTAAAACCAGACAATGTTGATGTCTAATATTAACAGTCTCAGTTGTCAAATACCATCATCTTTTTAAAACCGTATCTACTAACCAGTAATACTGCCATTACGTTTGTAAAAGTTTATTTTAGATTATTTTACAGCCTACACTGCCGCTTCATAACTCGGATTCCTCTGTGAGATCAGGGCAACAGGAACTAGAACAATAGTGTGGGACAAAGTAATTACTGCATGACTCCACAAAGCCAGTGCCAGGAATAAAAGTGCACACCAATACACATTGATTTATTCCTTAGGCATTACACCACACAAGTTTTGCTTAATGTAGTAATTAAATGATCTAACAAATATAAGGTGAAATAGTCACGCTTTGGCACAGACAGTTCCAGCTTTGCTTTTGATGCCCTACAGACATCTCACATTTGATTCATATTCAGATCCTCTCCTCCCTCCAATTAAGGCATGGTGAATTAATTTAAAATACATCAGAAAGTGGCTACAAGAAATTCTATTACACTTCTACTTGTCTTAATCTGAACCTGAAGCCACACAAATTAACTGAGACGAGAAATATTAAATATTTAAATTTAAATATTAAAACTTGACAAATTCCTCTTGAAGGATTCAATAGCCTCTCTTCATACCACTTGAGGTTCCCCCAAGCCATAATCACTTAAGTTGCTCTCCAATCAGAGATAAAAAAAAAGAAATTGATGGATTTAAACATTATTTTTACATCAGAAACCAAAGACGATAAAATTTAAGTTGCTACCTAGTCAAATCTTTTCATACTAATAAAATGCTTAGAAAGAACTACTACCAACTACACCTGCTGCAATCTGTTATTTCATGAATCAACAAATATGAGAATTCCATTTTTTCTTAGCCATTTCATAAAACAAACATGTTTTTACTTAAGAATTACAATTGTGACTACAGGAACCATCATTGTTTTATAATAACTATAATAAAAACATGTATTCATTTAAGGCCAAGTTACAATTTGCCTACTTTGAGTTGTGACAAAACTCTTATTTTTGGCTACTACGGTTGACAACTCTAAGAATGCTGGAGCTTCATAAAATATCAACTAATTACTGAAACTGCATATTTAATAAATCCTGCGGGTTGAATACCTGTATCAGCCTCGTGTTCTTTATTTTCATCTGTTAAGGGATTATCATGAAGTTTCAAATATATCTCTATGGCAATTCGTGCTGCTTTGAAGTAGAAGGGATGCTGTCGAAGTACATCTTCTAATTTTAACAAGTCCACATAAGACCTAAGGGTAATCTTCCTCATACAGTATGTGTGAAAGTCAAACTGGTCATCCGTGATTTCTACAAAATGCTAACACAACATAACATAACATTATTTCGCAAGTATTAACAATCAGATACTAACTTTGACTTTTCTAATACACTCCTCCCAAAGAAACAATTTAGTAAAAACCTGCTGTTTTAACAAATACACCCTAACTTTTAGAAATGTAAGTTAACAATTCCAAAAATAGCCGTAGTGAAAAGAACAGAAAGCATCTTCGGTCAGAACCAAAATTTACCCATTTCACAATCTCTGAACAGTAACTACCCTCTGACAATTTGCAGTTTAAGGGACAAAGGTTCTACATTTGTTTTATTTAAACAGCACTTGAAGATTTTTTTCTTCTATGAACTCCTCTAATTTTTTTCAGTTAAAAGTATAATTTTGACTTCCATTAAATACTGTAGCAATGAATTCCACACTTAAATCACATGTAGTGTAAAAAAAGCACTTCCTTTTGGTCAAGATCCGCTTTCCTCATTGTCACCTGATGTCCCCTTGTTTTTGCTTGAGAAGCAGTGAAGTCATTCCCCTCTTCAACTTTTCCATGTACTTATGATCTCATACAACTTCATCCTAAACTCAGTTGTTGCTTGTCAAAGCAGAGGATAAAACAGCAAGCATGACAAGCTAACTGCAACCTCTTCATGTTGAAGTTACTCCATGGCGTGTATTTTACTAGCGTATTTTTAAGGAGGTGTGATACTCAGTACAATAGATTTATATAATGGAAGAGAAGTACTACTTCTTTAGTCCCTTAATTACATCTCATGCGTCATTTTATCATTTAGTATTGAGACAGTGCAAATGCTGTCCTTGCACTATTCACTCCCTTTATGTGATCACTTATCGATGCATCAAACAATGGAGACCCTGGAGAGATGCCTTGGTCATCTCCACGATAAATTCCTTTTCTTGTCAAAGCTGATTATTTGCTCCTACTCTGTTTTCCCAGCCATCAACCAGCTATTAAATGCCTGAGACAGGTTAGATCCTTTATGGTATGAAGGATGTCATCAAAAGTGTTTCTGAAATCCAGAACACGTTTTATCAACTAGATTGCCTGAAGCATAACTGGCACTTCTAAAAGATTTAAGAGGCACTGCTGTTTTCTTACAAAAGCTTTGTTGATGGTTTCTGAATACAACATTTTTGTCTATCTTATTTCTGATCTTTACTACACCTTCAATCAATGAATCCAATAAATAAATTAAACATAGTGATGTAATTCCTTAGAAACGTTATTTAGGGTGCCCTCAGTCAGCTCTTCATCTGCTGACCCCTTCTGGTACCCAAGACAATGTACAAGGCTAGTCATTTCTTACACAAATTCTTTCAAAAGGATTTTACACACTTTCCTTCTTTCAAAGAATTTGTGTGAACAGAATATTATTCTGACTGATCACTTTGTTAATTTGTTCTAATCTGAAAATATTCCACAGACTAGTCCCCTCTGTAGAAAAGCATCAGTGTTGTGATCTTCTTAAGCCTCTCTATTTGCAAAGAGGCAAGTTCCTACTAAGTTCTCCTCTTGGAGCACTTAATTTACACCCTCAGTTGCCTGGTCTTTTTCCTAGAACCTGATGTGCATAAAGAAAAAAAACAACAAAACAACTCATACTTATTTTCTTAGAAGTTGTGCATCCAGTTTTTCTGTTTGCCTCACTATGGATCTTCATTTAACGTGCAAGTTTCCCCCCCTTTTTGAATAAAATTTCTACTTTACGAAGTCTTTATATTTCTAATAGCTTCTCTTAAACTGTTGCTTACTTTTTGGGGTTTGGTTTTTTTTTTTTTTCCAAAGGAGAAGATCTTTATTTTTGATAGTTTTTACATTTATTCTCTTCCTCTAAAATACAGTGGCTTAACAATAACCATGACAACATCTGTCCTTTACTTAAAGGCTGGGCTTGTCAGCTCAGTCATGTTCTTTTTGAAATTAACAGTACACATACTCTTGGTTTGTATCCAAATACCTATTTTTATGTACCCTGCCAAAAATAGGATTATTTCTGAGAGTTTTCTGTTCTTTCCTGGATCTTCAAATGCCTTTATAGGATGTTTTTATAATACACAGTTTACCAGGGAATTTTTAGGAGGAAAAGCAATTTAATCAACTTGCCAGTAGCCAACATGAAACAAAATCTCTCCTGAAGCTACATGAAATATACTCTTACTGCTCAGAAAGGAAACATGTTAGCACAGTAAACTTAGGCCAGTGTTCTCCAACCCAGGCAGTTTAACTAGATACGTACTCTCTCAATTTCATGGCATTTCTTAAGTGCTTCTCCAAATTTGTTCATTGCTTTGTAAGCTTGCGCACATTCTGTCTGAAACCACATGCACTGCATTTCATTCAAGTTCTCTACCGCCGAGGTTCCTTCCTAAAAGCAAAAACAGCATTATTAAAAAAAAAAAAAAAAAAGAAGTCTCATTCAATTTAACTGCCATTTCTTTTATCTTGTTCTCAATCAAAGCACAAGAGGCTATCAAAAGAATGCTAAATTTCAAAGCTGGAGTCCTCAAAGTCAGAAACACCACAGTTAAGATGAACTTGCTTTGTTCATTAATTTAAAAAAAACAAAACAAAACAAAATCCTTCTCACTTATTGGAAGAGTCAGAAACACACAATGAATAGCCAGGTGGTGACCACTGAACTGTGACAGTTCCTCATCTCTCCGATAGGAAGGACACTCATTTGGTGCTTTTAATACTGTATACATGAATAACACATTGCAGCATGAAGGAAAATGGCAGAAAAGTTCTAGCATGTGGCATGACACTGACATCTGTAGGATTTTTATTAATTTTTTTTTAACTAAAACTGCCATCAATGTCGTCCAGAGACCTGCTGACTGAGCCAAGTAGAGCAACTGATGGTAGTAATAGGTTTTTTTCTCATGTGATCAGTACAAGAGAGCAGTGGCAAAGCAAAAGGAATACTGGTAGCTTTGACACCTTCTGATTCAGAAAAGGACATTACAGTTGTCTTTCAAATCTGGCATTTATATATACTTGCACAGATCTGTAGAACTTATATGCCTTTCAAGCTTAATGTCAAAGTCAGCTACTTGGGGCGGATGCAGCCATTCTGATTTTACTCTGATCTTGTGAAAAACAGGCTATTCAAGAGTCAGCCAGGAGCCAAAGCTGGGAAAGGAAACATGATATTCAAATTGAAGGATAAGGAGAATGCCCCAAATGAGAGAGAAAGGCAGTCTTCAAACCAGACTGATTTAGACAGAAAAACGAAAAAAAAAAAAATCAGAATAACTGTGAGTTCCATTTTCAGTAGGCTTAATTTAGATCTTCTTTAGTTATTGTTTTTTCATTAAGAAGCTTGTATTTGAGCACTAGACATAGCATCAAAAGAAGATGAAAAATAGTACATATTTTTAAGTTCAGTTTTGGGCAACTGGTATGCTTGCTTTTTTGACATCATCTTAAAGCTGCTTAAGGCATTGAGGGAGGTCAATTAACCAAGATTCATAGCAGCTGTGCATCAAAAATTCCACACCAAGCTACTGAGCTTATAAAAAACAGAGCTTTCCCTCCCTCTGCATTTGCCTGCACACAGCCTCCATTACAGAAAAATAATTCAGCTTTCCCCTTATAAATACCTCTCTTGAAGAGCAGGAGAGTAAGGTAGAAGAGAAAAATAGGACCACAGGCAAAGACGACTTTACTTCTGCAGGTAGGTTCCAATCGTTTGTTGCCTGCCTCCCACAGACAACACATAAAAGATATCCCCAGTATTCTAAAACTATCTTTCGCCAAATATTCTGGGAAGACCACACTGAGCTGTTTTGACTTTCAGTTATGAAAGAATAACAGCAAGAGAAGTCAATTAAAGAAGAGTCACTAACTTGGGAGACCATCAAACCTATCAGAATGGGTTACTGCAGGGACAAAAACTGATGCGTGAAATTAAGCAAGCTGCATGATGCAAACTTTTTCTGCCAGCTAATTGGAAAGTGGTTGCAGGGGGAACAAAGAAAAGAATGTGCAGCTTCCCTTCATCACTTTTAAACTTGGCCTTAGGGACGAAAGCTTGGTCACAAAATGAAGACGATCTCAGAAAGCCTCTCACCTAGCAGCCACACAGAAATTTTGTTCCAAGAGAAGTCCGAATTCTCTAACCTACTACTATTCAAAAAAAAAATAAGAGACATGGGCAACTGAATCAGATCTTTCAAGGATCCTATAGAATCAACATTATCCCAAGACTACCTTGAAAAAATAATTTCCTGAGAAGTTATCTTTAAAACAGGCATTTTTTTTTCCTACCTGGCAAAAATGATCAAATCCAAGCTTTAAAGTTTTCATTTAATACTATGGAATCACGCTCTTCAAGACTAATTCAAACCCTGCTATTGACTACCATTAGTGAAGCAAGCAATCATAGTTGCTCTGAAACAGGACTTAAATATTGTAGTAAAGGGCAGTGGAAAGTTAAAAAGTTATTCCACAAGGGATCAGGCCCATGTTATTTAAAAAAGCTATAGTTAAATGCAACATACCCTCGTAAACTTAGAACACATTTCTTCTGCTTCTTTAATGGAGTTGGCTTTCAACATATATTTTGCACATTTGGAGTTGATAAATCTGTCTGCTGTGTCCAAAGCTTGAGCCTCATCCATCCACCTTGCAGCCTCTTTAATATTTCCAGCATGCTTAAAGAGATGGAAACTCAAGTTAGATTCAATAATTATAAAACATGCATGTTGCATCTACTCACTTTTCTATATGCTAATTTTTTAGACATTTTTAAATAACTTTCTTCATGAGAGATCTTTATAGAAAAAAGCAGAAAAATTACTTCCCCTCATGGAATTACAGGTCATTCAGCACTAGATGTTTTTCCTGAAAACGCTTAATGAACACTCTGGATAATCCCATTCTGATACAAACCATAAGGTAACTGAGAAATTGTTTTCAAGTAGTTCAAAAAGTGGGGAGTGGGGTGAGAACAGGTGGAAGACATTTAAAACATCAACTAAATACATTATTGTGACTTTTAATATGAAAAATATGATTGTAGACTGAGAATTCACATTATGCAGTATATTTGTCCTTTTATTGGCTTAAAAACCTTCATAGGGGCTTACTCATATGCAGTAAAAAACTCAGGTAGCCAAACAATACCCTTCTCTAGAAATCCACTAGAATTCACTAAGTAAGTTTCCATGGATTCTCTGTGCGTCTTACTTAATAAAAGCTTAACACTTCGATGTTCACATCAAAAACATTACAGTAAAGTTTAAGCATACCTAAAAGTTTTCCATCATAACAAATTAATAACCTCTGATCACTAAGTCAAACTTACCTTATAGATTTTTGCCTTCACAAGGAAGAGTTCTATCAAAGTGGGAGTACTCTCTATAGCAGCATTTATATATTCTAGAGCCAGGGATGGCTGTCCAATTTTATCATAATGTTGAGCCAAATAATACTGGACCCAGAGTAAAGTGGTTGGAGGTTCTTCTTTACCGTCATCTGGAGGAAGAAAACCAGAGGGAGATTTTTTTTTTTGGTTCAGTTTATTAAAACAGTATGTGAGAGCGCTATAAATATAACCACTGAAGTTAACTCTGCATCTGTATCCCGCTGTCACGCCAGACCTGGGAATGCTTCCAAACACCTGGGTTCAGGTAAGTCCATTAACTTCTAAGTCTATGGTTTGACAAGACCTGAGCATATACTGTTCCCTTCTCACACTGTGGTTTTAAGGGAAAGGAAGAGCGTGTTAGTGGATGAGAAGGGAGCTGCATTTTGTTCCAACCAGTCCCTTAATAAGGGCAGCCAGACGGGGAAGGCTGCAATGTGTGATGTAGAGTTCTTATTTAAAACTGTTTTAGATTAAGTGTATAGCAAAGAGTCCTGCTAAACACAAGTGCTGCACAGTAACAACGTAAAGGATTTCAGTACATTCAGCACTTACACGTTTTCATCCCATAGACTTAAATATTTTTAAACACAACGGGCTGTCTGTTCTGAACCCCAGGTTTAAAAAGTTTTTCTGTCTCCACCTTTGACAAATTTATCATCACCGTTTGCCTAAATGTATTCTAGAAAACATTCCCATACTCAAGTCAGTTCAGAAAGTTATGAGAGCTCTGCTTGAAATCCAAAATACTACTGAAGTCTCAAAAGTTAAATTCACTACTCAATTTTGACTATGAAGCACAGCACCTTGCAGGGGAAAGAAATGAGTGTGGTTGTTCTAGTCCCGGCAAAAAGACTCTGGTTCTTCAGTTTATGATATAACTTAACCACGCAATTATATGCATTTTTTTTTCATTTTAAAGTATTACAAAATTGTTTATTTGAATGAAATTTAATATCAAAGCAAATGTTGAACTGAAATACCAGTAAGCCATTTCCTTAAACCAGAAAAGCACAGATGTGTTTGACAGCCTTGCACAAATTTAAACAAGTATCAAAGTGGCTATATTGCAGCCTATAGCAATAAATTCAAGGGAAAAGTTTAACAGGCAACTTAGATGAAAATTTCATAATGAAGTGTTGCATTAATGTTTCTGCAAAGCGAGGAAATAACTGGTTATAACATCAGTAAAAATGTCATTAACAATTAGGATTACCCTGTACAGTTCTAATGTATGTTGTCATTTAAGCTATCTTAATTATTACACCATTATAATCCATCTACCAAAATTTCAAGACAATGCTCTGTTGATATTCTATGCAGAAGTTTTTTCTTGTAAATTTTCTGTTGTGAAGCACTTGGACAAATGACCAAAAAGCATCATAAAGCTAGCAGAGAGGAGACTATAAGGCTTGGATTCAATACGTGGAAAACCAAACTTAACAAAACAGCCATCAGTCAAAACTGAGAAAACATATTTTAACTCTCAAATAAAACCCCCAAGAACACAAAACCAAGCCCCCTGCAAAAGCTCAAAGACTCCCTCCCTGTGAAATTGTGCTATCAGTATCTGTTCCTTTTTGTTTGACATTTCTGGAATTAAAGATTTAACATAGCTTTCAAATTTCATTTCCTGGACAATGATACTCAAGTCTTGAAAAATTGAATACTTGAACTCAAAACGCAAGAGAGATGACTAAATTTGTGGATCCAGGAAAAAATTTTAGGACAAATGACTAGACTTTGAATACAGACTTTGTATTTTATAGCTTAAATCCATTCTAAGGATGGCTGTGGTTCAGTTCTGTGTTAGGGAAAAAGAGGAAAATACCCCATGATCTCAAATTCTTCACTCCCCACTGATTCCCTGCCTCTGAATGTCCACGTAATGCTTACAACCAGGCACTACTTCCATGAAGTGTGACAGTCTTAACACTCACCATTTGGGTTAAATAACCTGCAGCTTCTTAGAGAGGTTTCATAACCTATCACGAGCTCTTCTATGATTGCCACCTACACATGCAAGACAAGACAAAAAAAACCATAAAAGTCTTTGCCAAGATGTTTTTTTTTTTTTTTTTTTTCAACTTGAACTACTTGGTGTTACCCAAACTAGTTATTTCTGATGTAAGAATTCTGCAACATCCTGAATTACAATCCATGTGGGAATGCTCTCTAAGAAATTAAGACCAAGTCTCCCATGGTTAACCTTTATGCAGCTTATAGCTAGTAAATCTTAGTCTTCTACATTTACCAATTTAGCACAAGGCTACGTATGCTTGTAGTTGATTTTTTCTAGATATACTAGGCCATAATACACAACGGTGCTGAGAGATTGACCACTGAAATGTTTCCTTCATCTCTTTAACACATCACAGCTAAGAGGTAGAATATGTAAGAAGTGAGAGGAAAACCTACCTTTTCCTTGTCTTTATACAACGACCTCAAAGTATTGAAGACTGGTGGGCATCCTTTGCTGAAATTCATCCTTAGAAACTTGTCCAGACATTCCTTAAACTTTTCACCTTGAGAGGAAAAAGACCTGTTGATTTTGTTTTACCACACATTACTGGTCAATTGCAGACTGTTTATGCTGTTAAAACATTAGTATCTAAGAAACACAAGTGTTGATCACTACCTGCTCAGCAAAAATGCACTTACCCGACAAAAAGTTTAATGGTAATCTTCTTGGAACTAGTCCCCGGGGGTATTTAGTCCAGGCCTCTTCATAGATCTTTAGTCTCTCCATCATATTAGCTGGAACAGAATTTTACAGTTTACTTTTTCCCTTCCTTTTTGGCAAGGAAAAAAAAGGGAGTTGGGGGGAAATTATTTATATCTGGTTAAAAAAAAAAAGAATCAGAATATATAGCAACTAATGGCTATATACTTCCTAAACATTAATTTCCATTTTATTATTTTTAAAACTGTTGTACTAAATGATTTCAGATATTCAGTATCTGTATATTCCTCTCCCAGCACTGGAAGACTAACTGCTTATCTCCCCTCTTAAAAGGAGTTCCTGCCTTATCGCTCTGCTAAACTCTTCGACAAAGAAAACCATTCAGGAGAATCATGCTTGCTTTTCCAAAACCTGCATTACCTACAACACAAGGTTAAGATAACAGAAGCAGTAAATGAAAAAATCTAAATTCAAACTGTCTTCTATGAAGCAATTCTTTTCTTTCAAACATGCAAAGATTACTGCATTTTTTGTTGTTTCGGTTTTAACTAAGACAGGATAACAACAATACAAAAAGATATTTCCATCCTTTCTTAAAATACCATTATGACAATATGTACACACTAAAAGGCAAAACATAAATGGGGATGTTTTTAAATAATCGTTTTTTAATTTAAAGATATACAAGTTTTCTGATACATATATTAATTCCAGACGTGCAGAAATAGCTTATTTACTGCAACATATCAAATCATACCTGGTTTAAGTGCCTTTTCTAGGCCTTTGTAGTAGGCCCAGTTTTCAGGATTTCTTTCTTGCAGTCCTTTGTAGACCTCAACTGCTTCCTCAAGTCTGCCAAGCTGAAGCAGGAGTTCTCCTGCATGAAATCCAAGGAGTTTTAAATTAAGGTAACAAGATAATGAAGCAGTGTAACATTAATCACTCTACAGGAAAAGATTAGATAACCCTTAACTCCGTATACATTCTAATTTCTTCAAAAAAAACCCGTTCACAGTGGCATCACAAACTAGCTGACAGATACACTTTTCCTTTGACAATAGGTGCAATTAACAGTAAGACTCTATAACTCAGCCAGTAACTCTTGAAACTTACTTGAAAATTTAACGTTAAAAACAAGATGCACGTATCTTTTTCCTCACTTACAGAAGTGACTGGTTACTTTAAGCGCAGTTTCTACTACAGAAGGACGATTAAAAGCATTACATGGTGTTTCATGTATATAGCATCTTGAAAACCAAACTGAAAATGCAGAGCTGCAAATAAAAGAACGGTTCTTCAGCCTGGTATTTCATAAAACTTACTTCAATGTTTTAAATCAAGCCACTGATCCGATTAATAAATTCTCAAGACTCTGCAAGCAAGTTTTCTTTCAATGACGCTTCATTACAAGATACAGCTGTTAAAAGTAAAGTCTAGATTAAGAACTGTATAGAGCATCTTCGCTGATGCTGGAGTTGCAATGAACGTCAATTTCCCATTTCACAATGGGAAACAATATTTTACAAAGCTTTGCTATTGGCAAATATTAGGCACCAAAAGATTACACACCAGAAGTGACACAATGTCATTCTAGATTAAAGTAAGATTTTCTCATCTGCTTTCAAGAGGAAAATCTAAGTCAGCATTATATCTCTTCTTCCCTACGTCACACAACAGATGTCATTTTGTCAAGAGATGCTGCTTTCCACAGATAGGATAACCTGGGGACTACCTGCAGTATCTAATGCCAGGGAAATCATCAACAGGTCACTCACTGAGAATGACAGAATCCGGAAAATAAACCTAAACTCTGAGGTGAAAGTTAGGATTTTTATCCAATGGTGGCAAATGCCAATAGTATTTTCAGTGTTTCTCAGTCGTTCTTCACCCACAATAGCTTTTGCACATGCACTTAAAATTTGTAGACAACCCTCATTTATTAGCAGGCTTTTCATTAGTATGCACAGCAGCCAAAATAGACCCAACACCACAACACATTGCAGAGTATTTCCGTCCTTTTTTCTGGTAACTTCCTAGAAGGTTTTGTGCCTTTTTTTTTTGTGTGAAGTCCTATTTGAAAATCCTATTGTACCAGCCTCGAACTTCCACCATATAGTATGTCAAAAGATCTTTCAGATAAAAGATACATCATAAAAAAACCACCCCCAAAACTCCCACTACTATGTCTGAAAATGGTCTGTGATAGTGTAACCCCTACATCCATTTCCATGCAAACCAAATAACATATTCAGCAACAGTGGAGAGTGACCTGCAATCATTTTCCTTGAGGAAGTACCACACACTTTCCCTAATACTGTCACTACTCAATTCCTAGGTTTCTGTTTGGAGGACGGTGAGATTACCATTAGTGGGAATAGGGAGCTAGCTACAACATCCACATGAATAAGATTAGAGAATAAAAAAAGATTTCTTCTCCTGGCTTCGAGCAATCATCCAAATAGATTTCAGTGTGGGCCAGGAACAAACAGTAACTTTGATAGATTGGAAATTTCACAAAGGACTGTACAAGCATCAAGCAAAAGAAGTACAAAGCATGCTCTGAAAATGAGCACCTGCTAATAGAGCTGTAAGAATGATCTTCTATCACTTTGCAACTCCAGATATGGAATATAAGATGCAGCATTATATTGCTCTGTTATAATATTAAACACTAGAATTATAGTAATATAATAACAGAAGCCTATGTTGGGTTTTTTAACCCAGCTAAAAAGCCTGTTTCCATACACTGCAAGAGTGACTGAGTATAATTAAAAGCTTTCTACAATTAAAAGCCTTCTACTCAGCCAAAGATGATTCTGCCCTTTCAGCAAGTGATCTCCCTGTCAGGACCACTATCAAAGCTGTAAAAGCTCGGATCTGGGTACACTACCCAAAGAGAATTTCAGGACATCGATTCAGGATCATCTGCCTGTAACACCCCAAAAGTTTAAGAACAGTATGTCTGTATTCTACTAGTGTCTTATCAACCTGGGAGGAGAGTATGATAGGCACCAAGTAGCTGCAGGCAGGCAGTTCCAAAAGATGGGAAAAGCTGACAGTACAGGCATTGCATTGTATACTACGTGTTTAAATGTACCTTTGAAAAGTAATTACCTTTCGTTTCTTCAACAGCCAGTTTATCACAGATCTGCTTTTCGTAGGTACAAAGATGCTCCAAGGCTTCTTTATACAGTCCTGCCTCCCGAAGGACTTGATTTTGATACAGCAGCAGTTCGCTGTACTCATAGTCCACTTTATCAGGTGATGTCTACATAGGAAAGCAAGACACATCAGAAAGCTCAGCTTTCTAGAACGCATTTGGGATTTAATTCATTTGACTAAAGAAACTGCATGAAGTTTTCTCTTCATGAAAGGAAGCAATGTTTTATTTTTGGCTTAAGCATCAATCCACAGGGGAATTCCATGTTTTCCTCTTACCTGCTGTGTCTTCCTAAATTCCTCTAAAATTTTGGCTGCCATTTCATAGTCTTCCAGCAGATGGTAAGCAATAGCATAACCAATCCATGATGCTCGCTGTGCAGGTCGGAGCTGAAGCAACTGGTATCTTGTTTCCTGCAAAAAAGTAGCTACTGATTTTCCTGACTTTATTCTGATGCTCTGTAGAATCCATTAGGCAATAGTCTGTCTTCAGTACTCTAATATTTAAGGGATGTCACTAAAAATTAGTTTCCTATATGCAAATTTTTTGGTTTTTTTTGAACCAAAAGAACGAACAAACTTTAAAACACTATGATGGTCTTAACTGAATGAAAAAAAAAGCCCACACAAAATAACACATCTTGTCCCATTGATTACTGATGAGTCAGACTAACTTTGTTAACGTATGACACACATGCTTTTCCTGTCTTACCACTTACGAACAGAATGCAATTAAGGATACTTTAGTTTGAGCTGCAGGAACATTTACTATATACTGGTGTTTCAAATTCACCTTGGAAGTACACATGTATTAATTGCTGTCAGGCAAAATAGGTCATGCAAGAGCATCCCTATTCTTTGGCAAGAAGATAATTACAGCTGGAAGATGCAACAGATTTGCTTGGTATTGTGCTGTTTTAATCTGAGGGAAAAGTTGTTACTTGTTTTGTTACAGGCTCCTGCAAGGCAGCTTCAAGTAATTTAAAATAAAGGAAAAAAGTTACTACCTACTAAAAAGGCCCAAACGGTCAGAAGTAGGGGTTAACAAAGAACTAAAACTAGTTACAGCAGTTGGATTAGAATGAAGATTACTCGAAATATTATGAAGTAGGAGAGGGTGGAAGTTAAAGCAAGAAAAAAATAAATATAATCCTGCAACCTTATTCCTGCTTTATTCAATTCTGCACTGAGCTGAAAAAGAATCATTAAATCTGTATAAGTTATAGAAATTGCTCAGTAGCACATCTGCTTTTACTTTCATAAAATATTGAGTAGCACATAGCTTTAATGCTCTGGATCCACCTCTCGTGTATTTTTTTTTAAAGCATAACGAAACAATTTGCCACCGTTGCTGCAGTTCCCTAGAAGCTGATAATAAATGCAGTAGGTATACTTACCCTGTAACCTTCAAGATCCCTCATTTGAATCTGTAGCAGAGAAAGATCTCTCAAGATTTGAAGATTGTCTTTGTCCCATTTCAGTGCATTTCTATAGCATTTGATCGCCTCGTCATACTTCTTGTCTGACCTCTGAAGAAGGCCATAGACATGCCAACCTGGACAACTCTGTTAAGGATTCAACTGAATTTGAGCGGGGAGAAAATGGATCCAACACGGTAGCGAGAGAACATTTGATAAAAAGCTCTTAAGCCATTTTATAAATGGACAGGGTCATTATGACAATCATCACAATTCTTTTCCTCAGTTGTACAAAGAAACCACTTGCAAACTGCAAGCAAGAGAACTGTTCACCAGTTATATGCATAGGGGTGCATATAACACACTATAAACTTTTCAAGTACTGGGGGAGGACATAAAGTAATAGAATCTCTGAGAAGACTCTCGGGCTTACTCAAACACATTTTTGAGTAAGGGCTTATATTAGACAACTGAAGTGCTTGAACTCCCCGCATTCTAAGTATATGATAAGTCCTTATCAATATAAGGGCAACTACTGTTTTTAAAGCACATCGCATGCTTAAATGCCTAGTTCAGTCCACCACAAGTTTAGAGTTGCAGCCTAATGATAAAAAAAACCCATACAATGCAAGCCAGAATAATATTTGAGCTAACTGTGACTGAAAGGATAGCTGCAAAGCATCTGCCCTTTGGCTAGCTTAGACAAAATACTCTTTTGTATTTGAAACAAAATGTAAAATTCTGAACTTTCGAGTTTGAAGCCTAATGGTACTGGCTTTTGTTGCAATTCTATAAATCAAGCAGTTGTAGAAATAAACCTTTTCCATTCATAAGCGAGAGCCCTGTTTCAAAAAGGATACAGACATGACTCTTCAAGTCATTCCTTAGGCCTCTACGCACAAGTTCATAAGCTTCCTCTTTCTTCCCTAGACAGTTTAATGTTAGTCCTTTCATTGCCAAGGTTTCTAAAAAAAACAAAATAAAATAATTAGGATTAAATAACTACGAATTATTCATCTTCATAGGTTTTTAAGCTTAATATAACAACACTAAATACATTATAAATGACAATTTAGACTCAGTTATCAGCATCAAGATTTTCCCTTCTTTTTTCACATGGAAAACTATACAGCAGATTATTCACTGAAGTATATCATACACAACAATAAACTTGATGCATTACTTCCACCAAAAAGTGAGAAAGTGAAACAGTGGTTTATTCTAAAAGGTACTAAAAACCGTCCGCTCTACAAACACTTTGGAGAAAGATTTTTGTTTTTACTTTAAAGGAGCATTATAACTACTTAACCGTTTATTCACAGCACTGAGACTTCCACACACCAACCAAACTAGTTGGCAAAGGAAAAAAAAAAATCATTTTTGGATAGTGGAAAGAAACTCTCAACTTACTATTACAAACTGATTAAAATACAGCAAGGGACAACCACCTTTTTTCTTCTTTTATAATAAGACTATTCCTTCAGAAAAAGTAGCAGACCACAGAGCTAACAGACACGCAGTGCTGAACAATATTCAATCTCTACCTTTTGTCTTTCACTTCTACGTAAGTGAATAACAATTTCCCCTGAAAAGTGTTTTAAGCAATACATACTTGTATTAAGAAACTTGCACCATGGTATAATGAATATTAAGACTTGCATTATAAAGAATGGCAAGCTATGACTACTGGCAAGACCAGTCTTTAAAATTACAAATCTTACCAACAGTAAGTGCTTAACATGGTGTAGGCTTCTGCATGCTCTTACTGCTTTATGGGCCAAAGGTTAACAAATATAAAACTTACAAATTATTACTCTATCCTAAAGTACAGGGAAGAAAAAAGTGAGCACGTGCCATTTGAAAACTTACCTCCATGTTCTGCAAACTTTGGGTTCGAAAGGATCTGTTTACAGAACTTCAGCCCATTTCTATACTGCTTATGTTCATAACACCTCTGTTGAAAAAGAAGAGTACATTTATTAAAAAAAAAAAATAAGAATTTAAAGCAGAAGTATTTCTGCACCCCCAAAATCAAGCATCAGTGCAGACAGGGCTTTTAGAAAATGTACCAGCATTTTAATGAACTCTGTTTAATGAGCTTCCTGTGATTAAAAATTCTTTCCATCACCAGAAAAAAAAAAAATAGTATACGTTAGTAAGAACAAAATTTAAATGTGTAACTGAAGACACATTATCATACAGCAATTTCTCAGATAAGATACCACAGGAAGCATAAATGCCTACAGAGATTCAACTTTCCTTTAACAGAAAAGCAAACCTCATGTCATAACATATCTTGGGTAAGCATTCAACTCACTTTGGCTGAATTATCTTCCACAAAAACACCACGAGAAAACCTCCAACAACCATACAGGCAGGAAAGAAAACGAAATCATTGGGACTTGGCTTAAACTAGCTCCGAAAGCAACCTCTTACTGCATATATCTCGTATACAAACAAACTTTCAAAACACTAACATTATCCAAACATACTGGAAATTAAAACGTTCCTCTGCAGTTTTAGTAAATCCAGCTTTAACAATCTGCTTGTGTGTGCATCTCATTTCATTATGCAAGGCGTCTGCAATGCAAAATGGCACATAGCATGAACTTTTAAAACCAGTTTTAGTATTTTAATTCTGTGAATCCACTCCTTGTGCTAATCTTGAAATAGAAGCCAAAGGAGGAAGAAGTAATGTTGTAAACACCAATTCATACAGTTTAAACAAATGCTAGGAATTTGTTAGGTTTCATTTTACTATAATACCAATGCCCTGACATAAGAACAAAGAAACACACATTGCTGGAGCACTGACGCGAACCCTACAGTAACTTGGAAGTCATTCATAACAGGATCTCACTGACTCTGGCTGACCAGTTCTGATGCCAGAATGGCTGACAGGAGTGTAAAACTGGTCACAGGTAGCAGTTTTCAAGTCCTCCTAAATAAGTTGTTGTTCAAGATTTCACCTTTCCTCATACTGCTCCAAATTAACTATGCAAGACCATCCACAAGCATGGATGGACATCATCTGTCCCTCAAGCACTCCCATCAAAAAAATGTCAGGAGGTCTTCACATCAAGCAGAAAGTTCTAAAAGTAAAACTTTTTAAAATCACGAGTGCTATGGAAATACTTAAAAAAGAAAATGACATATCTACCTCAGCTTCTCTGCTTTATGTTGCTTTTATGTCATGAAAGGTGCCGTTTAGGTCCAGTTTTCTTTTCCAAAGCACAGATGGAAACACCAACAATAAACTTCAAACGTGTAGAAAACTGGCATGCCACTAAGCGGATGTATTATTTTCTAGGTACTACAGCTGAAATATCAAGGCTGAAGACCAAGAGGCATTCCAAAACAAAGATCTTGCTCCCCCTAATCTGCTGTGACCCTTTGGAGAAAGGGAATCGCAGGACAGGAAAGAGAAGGAGAAGAAAAGTGCCCAGAGAGAACATCCAAAGCAAGATGGACTCAAAGAGGAACCTATCAACAAAAACATGATAGAATGGTTTGGACTGGAAGGGACCTCCAAAAACCATCTAGTCCAATGTCAGGTTGCTCAAAGTCCTGTCCAGTCTTGACTTGAACACTTCCAAGAGACAACTCCCTTTATCACCAAGGACAGGAAAAGTTAGCAGGGCAACCACCCAAAGGAAGATTAAGGGTTGGGCAAGAGGAAATCTGTAAAGGCATTTTTTTTTTTTTTTTTATTACTAAACTTAACTGCTTACACCTTTTAGTCACAACCTGCTTTCAAGTAGCTAGATGAGTCACTTTAATCAGCCACTGGTCAGAGCTGACAGAGAGCTTACAGGTGACAGCACAACAGGATAAAGCCTTTTTTTTTTTTTTTTTAAATTGAAATCATCAGTCATAAAAGTTACCGCCCAGGCCTCCTCCCTGAAAGCAGAACCACCATTTGCTCCCACCTAGGTAGGTGTGAAAGCAGCAAAACCTGTCACAAAAGTGGTGCAGCCACAGGAACTTACGAACGTGCCTCCAGTGTAAGTAAGGCACCGTCACAAGCAGGAGGGGTGCTTCGGGATTTCGCAATTTGCCTTTAAGTACAGCTGCTCAGATGCTGGCTACGAACTTGAAATCTTATCTCTAAACAGCTCCATTTTACATACTCTAACAACCAGTCTTTCACCTTGAAGTTTAAGGTAAGTCAGCCAAGATGGTATATACGCTGGAGACAGGAAATATTTGCACGCAGGTTTTTCTCAGAGTAATGCAGAACTTACGGTGCAAGATATTTTATAACAGAGTAAACTCACTGAGAATTGTAACACATTCTCCCTTCAAGCTGCAGGGAGGAAAAATTCCACCTACGTCTATGGAAAGGTTCCCATCAACCCAAAGAACACTGGGCAGGACCAATAAATTACTGGAAATTGATCATGTACTTGCATTACCTGAAGTACCAAATGAAGAACTAGTCATAGCTGCATATATCCCCAACAAAGTATCACAGGTCTTCATTTTCAGATGTTTCCAGATCAAGACAAGTTGGAGTGATTTCCTAATTACTATTTCTCCAACCTTTCAGGTTAATACTCTGAGCCTGTTTCATTCTGCTAATGGAAACATTTCAAATTGTGTCATTTTATGAGTTTCCTTATTCTATGTATCCATTTATGTTTTCAACAGTGGAAGGAAGGGAACAGCTGAAATTGAGGTCATGTTTCATCCTTCTTCAGAAAAAGGAGAATGTTAATCGAAGTGGGTTCAACAGCATCACTGAGATTCCACTACTTGAAGCCACGCACGTACTCATTTCCTTCTCCAAAGAGGTTATGGACTAACATGCTTAAATAAAGGTGTGAAGGAGAGAGAAGGAAAACAGGAAGGCAGCATGGCTCCATTGGCACCATGGCTGGTACAAACCTTGGCAAATCTGTGGCTTCAAGGAAAAGAAACTTGAAAGAAAAATCTTTTAACAAAAGGAGACAGTAAATATTGAAAAGGGGCAAGGAGAACAAAAAGAGTAACACAAGGAAAGATGACAGCGAGCAATACACAGACAGCAAGACAAAATCCTTAAGGGAGTCAGTAATTTCTGAATAAGAGGAGAAAAAATTACCAAGAATAATTAAAAAAAAAAAATCACAGAAGCAGGAATGGTGGCATCTCAAGTATTCTCGGAACATAAAGATACAGGCTTGCTGGAAGTAGAAATGGTCTCCATGTGGATAGTTTGTTTCCTCCCAGATGAATAGCTTCTGGTAGTCATTCCCAGGCCTCCGACCCTTACTTTGGGACAGCTGTTGTGCAGAAGTAACACATTTCTCTGTTCCAGAGACTGCTGAAAGAGCAGAGTTGCCTCCTCTAAGCCAAACTCCCGCACACAGACAGTTCCAAAGCCAGCGGCCAGAGTCTGCCTGTGATGTTCAACAGACAAGCGCTCCAGCTCTGGCTTGTGACATCACACGATGAGAAAACATAAAAGCTGAACTTCTAAAAAGTAAGGTTAAGGCTAATGGTTTAAAAGAAAAGTATTTCACTCTCCATCAGCACTGAGGCTCTATTATACATTTGCTGCCCTTCAAAGCTTTTCCCTTAATAAGTTACCAGATGTTTTAAGATCTCTAACAAGCTTTTCTATACATCCTGTGGCCAGAATTACAGCCTACTCCAAACACACCAAGATTCTTTTTATACCCTTGAACTCATTTTCTATATTTATAGCAAGGAAACAGCACCTGCTCTAATACAATTCTACACAGAATTAGTAAGACAGAGCATGACTCCTTCAAAATCACACAAGACCAGAGCAGGTAGGAGAGAATTTGCATTTGCACCACTCCCCCACCACAAAGTATTTATTCAATGGATGTGAAAGCGTAGCAATTACTAGAGGGAGACTGACAGTGAAATTATAAGAAACAGAGCTAGCCCGTAGTCTCTAGAATGCCAAGTCTGAGGTGGAAGGAGGGCTCATGTTCCGGTGTTCGGATCCATAAACTGTTCTTAGGGCATCCGTCCAGAATCTGTCTTTGGCCAGCAGATGTCTTACACACACACAAGCTCAGCATGCCAAGCGTGAATGAATTCCTCTGCATTTCTTCCTTGACGGCTGACATAAAGAAAGAGGAAGAGACTTCACTCTTTACAGCTTACCTAGACAGCTAACTGCCTGATAAAGTTTGTTTCCCCCCTTGCCCCAGTTTCGAATCTTCCCTCTTGAGTGCACCTACTTCCTAAATCTTGTTATCAAACCTACAGCTAGCAAGTAAGACTGACTTGGATTCTCAAGCAGCTACTCTGGTTACCCACAAGGCTATAAAGAAGGGCCACGCTACTGATTATAGTTGCCTTCCTAAGCTGTAGGCAGGCAGCACATTTTACCTCTGACACATTCCTTCCCTCTCAAAATAGACATTTTAATGGTCACGTGCACATTTCCAACTCAAAAGCAAGGACAGTAGTCAAGTGCACCACTTCTGACATGCAGGTATCTATCTCAGCATCAAATACACAGCACGTGGCAGACCACATTCTGCCACTACACATGAAATATTTTGTAGATACTCACTTCCAGAAGTGCAAATCCTCTTGACCACAAAGTAGACTTCATGTCCTGCAAGCACTTAATAACTGAAGTAAATAATTTAACAGCCATCCCAACTTAAATTTGCTATTTATAAGACATTTTTTAATCGCTACACCACAGATTCAAGTGTCTTGTATGTTCACTAACATCAACAGCTTACAATAGAATCTCAGAATCATAGAATCATCTAGGTTGGAAGGGACCTTTAGGATCATCTAGTCCAACCATCAAACTAACTCTGATCAAAAAACACAAACCTCTAACTCAACTCTAATTAGCTTTAACTCAATATAACACCAGGAGTTACTAAAGGTCTTACTAAAGGCTTCATTGACAGTGAATCTACGCTGCCACCAGGTACGACTCAACCTAAGCAAAGAATCACCCAGATCAAAACACAGAAAGCAGAAAACTGCTTTTCTAGCAGGGGCACTCAAGAAGATGCCTATGTCCCATCTAGCCGATTCAAGAGTGTTTTAAAACCACTTTACAGCAGTTAAAAAAAGAAGTCTCTTAAGAATTCATCCAGGTTGGATTTTGCAGCTCATTAAACAGGTGAGAAGCAGACCCAAAAGTGTCTCATGAGCAAGATGAATATAATCATAAAACAGCATAAATGAGAAGCTGCCTTTTGTCTTCTTACCTGGAAGAATGCAAAACTAGAGGGTTTTCCTCAAGAATAAGCACCAAAGCAAAGAAGGTACTGTTTGCTCCCCAGGCTCACAAATAGGAGTTGCTGGGGTGTTATCGACTGCTTTCATTTTATTCTTACTTGGACCAGCAGAGCTGATTATAAGGAAAAATGCAATGAAGATAAAAAGGATATAGCATACCCAAATGTGTGGGATGGGATCACATTCCCAATCGTTATGCCCCTTGAACTGGAACAGTAATAAAACAATAGTGTGCAATTTCTATTAAAAAGACAGAATTTTGCATAAAACAATATAACTTTCAGCTGTTTTCTCTTCTGAGATGATGTATTTTCCCAGGCCACACTTTTAACCCCAACTTAACACCAATTTTTTAAATCCCCATAACTATAAATTAATTGAATTAAAATGAATTCAAACTTGGGTACTTTGAAAAAAACACAAAACCAACAAACAACACAACCCAAAACCACCACCAAAAACCCCACAGGAAATCACTTCTCACTGATGGTAACCCCGTTGAAGCAAGCACCCTAATACTGTCGATGTGATGATGGATTAGCCAAAGAATAGGATTTTCTTCACCAAATGAGTACCAAGATTGGATGGAGACCCAAGAGACAGTAGAGATGCAATCTTAACCTCTCATTGCTGGTCCACTGCACTCAGCCTCACTTCTTCAGCAGGCAACATCGCCTGTGTCCTAAGAGGCAACATATTGCAGACTATTCCCCATCACATACAGGAGTTTTCAGACAGGACAACTCATCTATACACGGGCACAGGTAAATTGCATCTGAAAATCCCCAGGAGAAAGTATGATGGAAGACGGGCTGCTCGGCCAGAGCAAGTCAGGGATTCGACACTCTGCTGTCCTCTTCCCTGAAGGTTTGAGGATTGACCAGAACCAAGGTGGGCAAATCCTTTCAACTACAGCAACGTGCTCCTTCGGGGACTCAGTAGCAGCCACGAAGACGTGAACTTGCAGCATCACATAGCGATGTTGGCAACCACGATGCAGTAAGACCTTTGGCAGCAGAAAGCTAGCGTTAGCCAAGGTGTGCACTTACAATGCACGACATGCACATCCGCCATTCAGATGCCATCTATTTCTTCCAGCACCATTCAGATGCAGCAACTTAAAAGATAGTAAGTCCAGGCGCTACGCTGCTCAAGGCTGTTTTCCAAGCACAGTTACAGCTAGACTAGATCAGGTCAAGTCACTAAGGTGCATTAATTCAAGCTAAATGTAGTAAAGAAGATTCTGAAAGCTGGAAGCATTAGGAGCAACTACTCACTGTGAATTAGCGGGTCTCTTGAGCACTAGCCATATCAAACAGCTCAACAGCTCCAGGCAAAAGCTTCCACCGCACTGATTCAGTTTCATGACAAATACAAGATGTATAAAGCCAAAATAAATAAATAAAACAAAAATAAAACAAAAAATAAAACAAAACCCAGAAGACAAACCTTACAGATGTGTTAATGTTGAAAAACTCTGTTGAAAAACTTGCGTATTTTTTTTGCTGTCAAATCAAAACCAACCATTCGTCCTCTTTCATTGCTCTGTGGTGGTAATGAACAGAACCGTTCTGTGTAAGAAACAACTTTAGCAATTGTCTAATTTAAAGGACTAAGAAATCCTCCTCCTGCACAGCTTGCCTTACTTTTTAGATGGGATCAATACCTTCATAACTAGCACCGCTTAGGAAAAGCAGGTTCAAACTGAAATAAGTTAAGAAGAAAAGAAATAAGTGTACCTTTCCATTTAACACTGAGGCAGAAAAAAAAAAATAAAATCTGCATATACTTTTGAATTAGCCTCATTCCTGTATTTGACAAAATCCATCTAGAAACAGTTGCTGACAAACATTTACAGCTTATCTAGAAGCAATACTAGAAATCCTTACTCACTGAAGCAAGACTCTTACCGAAAAATCCATTATTCAATACCAGTTCTGTTGGCCACTACTTGCTTACTTTTATCTCTCCTTCTTGGGGAGAATTACCATGGATTTGGCCACGTCAACTAAGATCAGCTGACTTCTGTCCATTACCCTAGAACATTCAGGCTTCATCTCTGAATTTAGCATGAAACTGGCTGTACCTAATAAAATATCTGGTATGCATCAGATATATTTGGATTTTATTGATCATCTGAAACAATTAAGTAAATCAAATTCCAAGATACGGCACGAAAAGGGCTAAAGGAGCCCAGACAACAGGTTGTTTTGGACTTACATGGACATTTCAACTCAACTGTATCTCCCAACATAACCCAAGACACATGGTGAGGCTATTAATATTTTCTAATGTCCACAGCACTCTTCACCCTGAGTTCTAAGGTATGTGAGATGTTGTCTTGTAGCACTGAGCCATTGCAAAATAGTTAAACATGGATAATAAGATAAGCAAGGTTGTTCTTCAACATTACAAGGTTTGCTAACTTGACTGTGTGCTATCATAGAAGCAAACAGAAATCCTTGTAACAAGTCTCCCTGACCTCAGTTTTAAGGGTGGCGATGAATTGTTCTTTTTCTCTAAATCCCCAATCAGCAAAATCAGAAAAGCCGTGATTCCTTATCACTGCTCTTGTTGACACAGTGCTGCTGTGTTCAAGAGATTTAAACTTGAGATGCCCAGAAAGTGCCATCAGCAAAAAAATCCGTAAGAAAACCTTTGAAAAACAGGTATAAACTCAACTCGATCAATTTCTAACCAAAATAAAGGGTAGTCCCATATAAACTGGGTTAAGTTCATTGCCCCAAATAACATTAGTTTCAGATCATCACAAAACCCACTTTGGGTTCAGCTGAAAGTATCTATAGCCAAAACAACATAAGCCTGGTTATGATCTTACAGCCATGAAGAAATTAGCATGTGTTTCTATTAACAATTCTTCTCTTCATAACTGAAACAGGTAAGGAATAAAATTATGCTGCTCCTCTGAAATTTACAGCAGGGAGTCCTGTTTCTACAATTTCTGACAGCCTCAATGACAACAAATGGCCTAATTTGGTGAACAGGCTTTAGTAACAGCAGTATTGCTCAAGTGATTCCTTAATGGTATCCTAAAGTCTCAGACGACAACTCATTTCTTTAGCAAGTTTGAGGAATATTTCTGGAAAAAAAAACAAACCCAAAACAGTGACTCTGCTTAAAGCAGCAGGTCTGCTCTTCACTTCCATTCCAATCTCTCAACCAAGGCATAATTTTTCCTACTACTTTTGGCAAAGCCAAACAGGGTATTCCTTTTGGCTAAGGAAAAACAAATGACTGACATCTCAACAGCCAAGATATTGGAAAAGCTTTGATAACAATTCCATGCTTCAGATGAGATAGTATGTGGTGAAACTGCAGTGGCGAACATACTTGATTACCATACAGTCATGCAAATGCAAAAATGATTGCATACAAAATGTGCTAATTTACTTGGTTACTGATAAAAGTGAAATTCTGGAAATCAGTCTTTAATCTTGAATCAAGATCACTTAAGAGATTTCCAAGTCTGCCACTTCAGCAACCTTAAAGTCAGCACCTGAACTTCTATGAGACAGAACATTACTTTTAAAGGACTGGTGCTGGTGAAAGTATTAGCGAAGGAGAAGCACAGGTCTGTCTAGTTTCAAGTGGAGGGACAGGGAGCAGATTCTGGAATGAAGAAACAGTAAGATGCCCCAACAGGAGGGACTTGGCGTATTTACAGCAGAGGCATTGAAGAGATGCGGTTCAACGGGCTTTGTTATCATTCGGAAGTTCCTGTATCTTTTAGTAGAACACTTGTCAAAGCCAGTACGGGAAGGAAGAAGACCAGCTCAAAAACACCTTCAAGCACAGCAGGACTACGATAGGAATGACCAACTAAAGGTGAAATTCAAACCTCTCTCTCTCAGTAGACACCTTGGTTATTATAATGCCCCCCTGGAGGACACAGGTTCTGGCCATACCTCATCAAGCCTGTCTAGCACATCAGGTAACTGATACAGAGATGAAAGATGAATGGCTCTCCAGACATCACAAAGACCACAGATAATCACCAGTCCTCAACAAACTGAGAAACTCTGATCTGCATACAATGTAATATACACAAGCCCACATCAGCACAGCAGCTGGCTTCTTCAGTACGCTACTTCTACAGTATATACTAGAGCTGTAAATCAGTAAAACTATTTAAACAAGCCCTGAACTTAGTTCCCTACTTGAACTGTTTGTTTGCATCATAAAATACAACGTTGTTTCACTTCTTAAATACTTCAGACTTTTTTCTCCCTGCTCAAACCATATTCAACTAGAAGCTAAGCCCACCAGCTACAGTGAGAAGTATTTGCACCACCATACTCTGCCAGAACATCAGGACTCCAAGAACTTGATCCTCTGCTGCTTAAAGGAACTGAAAAACTCTTCCACTTAATATCTGGCACCTTCCAACGGCTTTGTGTTTAATATTTCTTCAATACATTTTCAATATATTTAGCTTCTACATCCAAACAAAAGTTAACCAAGTATTGTCTCTGGGATTTGTGAAATAAAACTGAGCGTATTTGATGAATCATATATGAATAGATGCATTGGCTGAATAGGTTGGCAAAATGCCAGGAATGTACATCAGTTATATTTAATAATAATAATAAAAAAAAAAAAAAAATCAGTCAATCCTACTTCCTGCAACGACTAGTTTTATACTTACACTATAACAGGAGGGAAAAAATGGAGTAAACTGCTTTTTTCATTACTTGATAGTGCATCCAGACTTCCGGGTACCAAAAAAATCAACTTCTCCATTACTTCGACTCCTGTGTTTGCTTTTCTACCCTTTCCTTTGCCTCCACCTGAATTCTTCTCGAGTAATCTCTGGACTGCCTAGAGATTACATATGTCCAAAAGAATGATACGGACTCAATTATAAATTTTCAAATGGATCAAAAACAAAAAGGGAAAAAATGTAGAGATCCACTTTTTTTTTTTCCTAAATTTCACAGAACCTTTGACCAAAAGAACAAGAATATCTACCTGCAGGCTTAACAGCAAATAGTTAAAACTGTAAGAACAATATAAGCTAGAAACTTTCTTTTTAATGGAAGCGTGAGTTTAAGCAGAATGGTGATCTATAATGTGGGTGGGTGTTTTCTTTTTAATTCGAACTAATCATGCAGATCCCTTTCCCTTTGTACTACAGGAACACTAAACTGTAACATGCCTTTCAAATGGAAAAATGTTTCCTTCAGAATCTCCACATACCTGTAAAGTGACTAGAAGAGGTTAGTCCAGTTAGTGTGTTGCAACACGCAAAGGCAAAGTGCACGTGCTTCTGAACTCAGGATTTGTCAGGTAAGTGGAAATGCTGGCTTGCAAGCAAATCCATACCCAAAAGAAATTTACTGATCAGGTAAGATGTTTACTACAAAACAAACAAAAAAACCTCTGAAAGTTAATTACTGCCTTTAGCTATGGAAAGCCAGGCAGCTTGGTGTAGCTTTCACAAGACCTTAACATTTAACGTTTGTGTTATAGGCACACTTCTTAAAAATGGCAAAGAAATGAGGCCTCAGGAACTTCAAACACACACAAAATCAGCTTGCTTTTTTCCTTTTATGCTTTGCTAACAAGTAGGTAACAGCCTTGTATATTTAACTCCTGTGTTTACTATCTCCATGAAAATCAGAATGTGAATGATTTTATATTTCTATAAACAGCCTACGGACCAGTAAATATCTCTCTGAAGGGTAATGCATCCTTTCAGTACCACTTGGGCTGGTTCCCAAAGGCATCTGCTGAAAAGAAGATCTCATCCAGGCATGCTCAAAAGAACAACTCCATGGTCTGCCCGGGCCAGCAGACGGCACGTGGCGACCCACGGCCAGGGAGCCAAACCACCTTGTTAGCCGGCCCAGAGCTCAGAGGTCCCGTCGGGAAACCAGCTGCCCAGGCTCCTCTTGCTGCTGTTCAGCCACCAAAGAAAGAGTCAGCAGAGGATATGGCATAATGAAGGGTTACAGTCTCCTGGAAAGAAGGCGTAGACCGAGGAGAGGCTGCAGGAAGAGAGGTGGAGTGAAGGCAGAGGAGCAGGGAAGTAATGTTTTTTTGGACTTGCATTGATAAATGGGACTTCCTAAAAAGACGCCTCACTAATTCAAGTTAAACACATAATCAAAACTTCACAAAAAAAAAAAAAGGGTCATTATCCATAACAAGGCAGACAAGTAGCTCATTAGCCAAATTTTCAGCGTGATGAAAACCAGCTTCAAGCCTTTTCTACGCATCACGCGTTACAAATACACCTAATCACAGGGCAGTCTTAATACCAGACTACACATCACCGGCTCATCCTGGCAGGGCACAGGAAAACATCAAAATGCCAGAATAACTTTGAGCCTTCCCAGTATGTGAAACTCTTGTATTTTTATGGAAGATTTTCAGTTAAAAAAAGGACAAAATTAAAATTGCTCCAGTCTACAGAAATCTCCTTGGACTGGGGCACACCCTTCTCTTTTCTGACCTGAACCAAATTGCGAAGCTTTATCCAACTCATATGTGCTGAGCCAGCATTTTCTCCAAAGAAACTCTTACTCTTTCCTTGTTCCTCCTCTCCACACAAATACTCACGCAACCTTGCACTGAGCCCAGGAAAAAAAAAAACCCAAACCAGCCAGTTTTAAACACAGACAGGCTCCTTGATTCAGTTTGGCTTGTAACCACACAAGCCATCCTCAATGCAAAGGAAGATGAGTGAGCCAGCAACAAGGCTACTACTTTCCCATCACATAACACAATAAAAACTACACACTTAGTACAAGGCCATACCAATTCCCAAGCAGGACTGACTCTATCAAAGTAGAAATAAGTTTTAGAGTTCATTGCATCTACTTTTTAACCCTAATTGAAGCTGCATGTCTCATGATAAGATGCCTGTATTCAGGGATTTCTCGTTTCACAGATTTATTTTGTTTTGACAAAATCTTTTGAAAAAAAGAAGTGACAGGAGACCACACACATCCCCCCCACTTAAGTGGCAGAAGTTCACAGAGCCCTAAGAGTGCTGTTACTCTAAAAGGACTACAGTACTCATCCTACTTCTGATCTCTGGAAGGATCCAAACTAGTAGTCTAAGCCTCTTTCAAAGACGAGGTACGGTGGGTTTTTTTTTTTTAGACAAAACTGACGTTTTCAAAAGAAAACAATAAAGTGCTCGACCCAGATAACAGAATGTTCTGAATAAATCCACCAAAGCTGCTCACTACCATAATTCCGTCATTTTCAATTTCACCCCAGGTCCTTAGAAACATGAGGTGCCTGCAACACTGCGTCAAAGCCGAAACAGGGTCTTTAAGATGTAACTAAATTGTGCACACTTCGACGGTATTTGGACTCCACGCTGTCCTAATCCTGTTCTAAAAACCCAGTTTATTGCCTAAATTCCACTGCAGTTTCTTTCATCCGTATACGGGTTGCCGCCCATAAAAAATAAAATAAATAAATAATTTTTTAAAAAAATCGATTGTCAAACTTTAACACGAGTTAGCTGCAAGTCAAACTTCGGAAAGACTTTAAAACCTTCATCCTTCTCCACTTCCTCCTCTGAAAGCCATCTTCCCCACCGACCAACAAACCTGGGTACTGTCTACGGCAAAAAAAAAAAAAAAAAAAAAAAAAAAAAAAAAACCCCAACCCTGATTTATAAAAAGAATCGAGGGCGGCGAGGGAGGAGGGTTGTGCGGCGCGGCCGCGGGCCGATGAATGGAGCGGCCGGGGGGGTATTTCCAGAGAGCCCCCGGGCCACGCTGCAGCCCCCGGGGCCCGGCCACGGCCCTTCCCGGCGGCGGCCACCGGCCCGGGCGGGCGAGCGAGCAGGAAGAAGGAGCAGCCCCCGGCCCCGGCGGGTGACAGGCGCCCCTCGGCCCGGGCCTAGGGGGCGGCGGCGGAGCTCCGCTCCCCGCCATCCCGGGGAAGGAGCCGGGGCAGGGCCCGCCGCGGCCGAGCCCGGGCCTCCCCCGCCCCGCCACTCACCAGGATGCGCTTGAAGAGCGCGTTCTCCTTGGGCGGCAGGCTCACCGACGGCATCCTCCCCGCCGCTCCTCCCGACGATAGCTCCGGGGAGGGGGGTGGGCGGTCAGGCTGCGTCCCGTCCCCGCTGCTCGGTCGCCGCTCCCGGGAGCCTCCCCACCGGCGAGCCTGGCTGCCTCCTCCTCCTCCTCTTCCTCCTCACACACACACCCCGCCCGCCTGCCTTTCCAAGCGCCGCGCTCCCGCCGGCCGCCGGCCCGGCCCCTCCCGGCCGCCGGGCTGCCCCGAGCCCCGGGCGGCGGCTCACGTGGTAACCGAGCAGGCCGGAGAGAGGCGCCGCCAAAATGGCCACCGCCGAGGGCTTCCCCCGCCGGGTCACGGCGGGCGGCGCGCATGCGCCGCGACCCGCCGCCGGCACCGCCCTCACCCCAAACCCCACCGCCTCCCGCCGGTTGTATTGGGCCGGGCTGGGAGCGGCACCCCCTGGCCCGCCCGCTGAGTCAGGGCCTGTCGGGGCTCCTGTGGGGCAGCTGCGGCTGCTGCCGGGGCGGGAGGCGCCGGTAGCGGGCCCGGGGAGGGGGGTTCTGGGGAGGCTCCTCCCCCGCGCGGGCGGAGGAGGCGGGCCGAGGCGACAAGATGGCGGCGGCGCTGAGGGGGGCGAAGCGCTGGCGGTTGGTAGCGGGAGGGCCGAGCCTCGGTGAGCGGCGGCGGCGACGGTGGTGGTTGGGGGGGCAGAGCGGCGCTCGGGCTGGGCGCCTCTCGGGGCGGCGGGGAGCCCGTTGGGGTTTAGGCGAGTGGGAGCCGAGTGCCCTCTCCCCGGGGGGCGGCCCTCCTCAGGGCGGGCTGTGGGCAGGTGGGGACGGCCTGGGGACCGGAGGCCCCTGCAGGGGAGGGGGGAAGCAAAGGACGGGTTTAGGGCATGGTTTTGGCCTAGCGGGAGGTGTTCCCTGCCCGTGGCAGCGGGGTTGGAACTCCGTGACCTTTAAAGTCCCCTCCAACCCAAACCTTTCCGTGATTCTGTGGAAAAAAAGCAGGGCCGCCATCCCCGCTCCCCTCTCCCTCAGGTCAGGGAGTGCGTGGCGCAGCGTATCTACAAACAGGAGAGCTACAACAGTGTTATAGTGACTACTTAGAGGTGATTATTGGATTTGTTTGGGTGATTTGTTTGGTTTTGTTTTTTTTTTCCCCTGATTGTACCAGTGTCAGAAATTGAGTTCACGGTCTAAACCTGAGAAGCGTTAACGCGTCTGTAATCTTCTGTCTTTTTAGCTTTTACCCGTTCTGCATTTGTTGCAAAAAAACCTAATTATGACCAACCAAACTGGTTTGGAGTTGGCTTGGCTTTCAGCACCAGTGCTGCCCTGTGGGCTCTTGTAAGTGTTTTTGTTTGGTTTTGTTGGACTTAACTATTCCCAAACCATAGAGACCTGAAGGCAATGACTACAACCTACTTAGCTGGTTGGGCTAATGCATGGCCATAGCAGGTGTCAAGACTGAAGCATGATGTGTTCATTAGTTTTCCCAAATCTATGTTGTGCTTTTCTTTATAAAAACGAACAACTTATTAAGTTTCTCTCTGTTGGAAACTTAAAACAGGAGTTTTAACACAACAGAAGAATTATTCAAGCCTGTTTGTTTAATGCCCTAACATTATTTTTTCCCAACTGATCTTTAAAAAAAAAGAAAAATACCTAGATATGTGCCTAAGTAATACTGTGTTTATTGGACTACTAATACATTCTCTTATAATTTTTCAGCTGTAGTCAATTGGTTAAAACCCCCTTTTCCTGAGCAAAATGCAAATGTAAGACGTTCTCTGTTTCAGAGAACTCATGGGCTTGACGTTGATAAAGCAAGCAGGGTGTAGTGGTTCTCACGAAGAAATGTGCAGGATAAGCAGCACTCCCATGATGACAACATTTTCCAGGGTGGGGTGGATTCCCTTTGGGGTTTTTTCCCATTTTTGGGATGGTTGATTGACAGTAGGAACCTCCAGCCAGCAGAAAATGTTTGAGAGGTGTGGAAAAAATGCCTCATTGGACAATTGATGATTTACTCTGTATTGTCCCAGTTATGTGTTGCTTGGCATGCTGATAACAGGAATTTTATGTTCTGTAGAAATCTTTTGTTCTCTGGTTCCAGACGTGCCATGTATAGCCCTTTATCATATCCTGCTCTGTTATAGCTTTTCAAGCAGCACAGTGAAGATGTAATGGAATATGAAAGGAGAAAGCAAGAGAGACAACATAAGTGTACAAGCTGCTCATAGTAAGTATTTACATGCAGATACTTTTGACTTAGCTGAACACAGCTGCTGCAGATCTTCGGCTTCTGTTAGCAATCAAGATATTGGGCTGTCTTCTCCCCATATTATTTTCCTTAATACTTTGTATCTTGGATTTTTTTATTCTTCTACCTCATTCCCAGTTATAAAGTGTATTCATTATTCAAATATGTGCACATTGGCTGCCAGCTTTCTGTCTAAGACATACAAACTTTTGGAAAATAACACATCTCTTATAGTGTCTATAATAAATTTTGCTCGCAGAGAGAGTGCCTTAAAAGTGCTTTAGTGGCAAGGAGATCAAGGTCACTACAAATAGCTTGTCTTTGCCTCTTTTTATTTTTTTTTATTTTTTATTTTTGTTTCAACAGGTCTACAGTGGGAAACACTTTTCTCAGTTTCACTTGCATATTACACATAAGAACGATGCCCGTAGACGTGCATTGTAGTGCAGATTGTATGTGGTCATTGTCCTTTTCAATGTAAAATAAACCGTACTTGTGTTTCTGCCAGCCAAAAATCCTATGGGGGATTATGGCCTCAAAGCAATTAATACGCTGCATGAAAGAATCGCTTAAACTAGGCATAGAAAAACTTGTGTGCAGTGGCTATTGTCCCCAAAAATACCCCTCACCACCTAAAAATACAGTATTTTGTGAGATGTTTCTAATCGTATTCGTTGTATCCATTCTCCGTGTTGCTGAGACTTTTTTTTTCCTCTTTCTCAGGTTCACGGTGTACTCGGTAAGAGGTAACGTGATCACCAGTTGACCAATGAATAAATGGCCGTGGCAGAAGTACAAAGTATCTAAATACTTACATGTTCATACATTTCATGTGCAGAATTATCAAATAAATTATAAAGTATGGAAGAAACTTACAAAGACTTTTCTTGTTGTTTATATTTCATTTTGCTGGTCTTGGAATTGTTTTACCTGGCATTTCTGATTCATAGTTTATCGATGTTATTTTCGAAACTCTCTTTATTGTTTTGGAAGGTGTATTACAAAATTAGACATTGGTTCAGAGAAGGTTCAGTAAATGTTCCAGAAGCGTGCCCTTGCCCTGCTGTCATTTTCATTGCTAAATTTATAAAATAAGCCATAAGCAAATACCAGAATGGGATCTGTGGGAAACCTAATAAAACTAATCCCTACAAATGCCAAAATGTGCGTTTGCTACTTCACACATCAAAGAGGACACTTTCAACCCAGTCTTGACTGGGCAGACTTTCAAAGCATGACCCGGTGACTTAAGGAGATGCCATAGTTGAAGTTACACATCTGTTAGGGCTACAAAGATGATTAGCGACCTGGCCTGGAGCATCTCCCTTAGGAGGAGAGGCTGAGGGACTTGGGTCTCTTTAGTCTGGAGAAGAGAAGGCTGAGGGGGGGATCTGATCAATGCTTATCGGTACTTAAAGGGTGGGCGTCAACAGGATGAGGCCAGTCTTTTTTCAGCGGTGCCCAATGACAGGACAAGAGGGAATGGGCACAAATTTGAATATAAGAAGTTTCACCTAAACATGAGGAGGAACCTTGTTACTTTGAGGGTGGCAGAGCCCTGGAACAGGCTGCCCAGGGAGGTGGTGGAGTCTCCTTCTCTGGAGGACATTCCAAACCTGTCTGGACACGTTCCTGTGGGACCTGCTCTGGGTGGACCTGCTTTGGCAGGGGGGTTGGACTAGATGATCTCCAGAGGTCCCTTCCAACCCCATATCATTCTGTGATTCTGTTTGCAAGCTGGATCTAGTTCCTTGAGTCCTGCTGGTCTTCAGTCCTTTGTGGTCTGGATTGGTTGGGGGTTTTTTTGTTGTTGTTGTTTTTTCTTGCCTAGAGCAGAAATGAAGCTCGGTTAGAGACAACAAAAATCAGAGGTGGCCAACCTTTAAATTCTGCCTGTGCGTTTGTTATTTTTCCCTGCCGGGAAGTTTGCTTTGGTTTTGCTACCGCACGCAAAACTGAAACGTATTCTGTATTTTCAGAAAGGGAGGAGGAAAGCTCAGTCTTGAGTCTTGGAGACCGCTCGTAATGAACTGACCCGCAGCTCGTTAGTCAGCCCCTTCCTCAGTGGCTCTTCCGTAGGTCCTCCTGGAGGGAGGCTGGCCTTTCCCTGTCCGCCTTCCTGGAACTGCTCCCTGCCGGAAGGGTGCCCGCGGCCTCGCTCTCTCTGAGGTGAGCACTGCCTTCTGACCGCTTGCGCCTTCACCTTCTCTTCGTGCCTCAAGGTCAGTCAAGGACAAAGGATGGAAAAATGGAATAAATGGAATAATGGCAGTGGTTGGAGCTGCGGAGTGATTCTGCCTGTCTGTGTTCTACATGAGACCTCCTCCTGGAGTTCTGGGGCCTCCAACGTACGAAGGACGTGGACCTGTCGCAGTGGGTGCAGAGGAAGGCCGTGAAGATGGTCAGAGGGCTGGAGCACCTCTGCTGTGAAGACGGGCTGAGAGAGTTGGGGTTGTTCAGCCTGGAGAAGAGAAAGGTGCAGGGACATCAGTCTAAAAGGGGGGCTACAGGAGATGTGGGGAGGACTCTGTCAGGGAGTGTAGCCATAGGACGAGGGGTAATGGTTTTAAACGGAAAGAGGGGAGATTATAGATTAGATACCAGGAAGAAATTCTTTGCTGTGAGGGTGGTGAGACACTGGAACAGGTTGCCCAGAGAAGCTGTGGCTGCCCCATCCCTGGAGGTGTTCAAGGCCAGGCTGGATGGGGCTTGGAGCAACCTGCTCTGGTGGGAGGCGTCCCTGCCCATGGCGGGGAGGGGGCGGAACTCCATGACCTTTAAGGTCCCTTCCAGCTCTAACCGCGCTGTGACTCTACGAACGTGGCCCCGAGGGACCGATCACCAGCGCTCCCCGCGGGGGAGGGACAAGCGACGGGGGCAGCCCCCGCTCCGCTGCGGGACCAGGTGCGGCGGCACGTGGCGCGGGAGGGGGGGGGCGTGGTTACCGCCGGCCCCGCCCCTCCCTCCCCTTCTCGCGCCGGCCCGGCCCCGCCCCGCCCCGCCGTGCCGGCAGTCTCCTGTCAGGCAGCCCGCCGTGCCCGCTCCGCTCTCCCCACCGCCATGTACCTCTGCAGGGCCGCCTCGCAGGCGCTGGCCTCTCGCCTCAGCCGCGCTCCCTCCGCTGCGAGCCGCCTCAAGCAGCGCGGTAGGCGGTGGCGGCGGCGGCGGGGAGGGTGGGTGGTGGTTGTGGAGGGGGGGTGCCAAGCCGCGAAGCCCGCGTAGAGGTCAAGGGGACAGCGCGGGGGGGGGTGACGGGACGGGAGGCGTGAGGGGGGACAGGGACGCGCGAAGGTCGGGCGGGGGCGGCGGGCGGGCGCGCGGCGCGGCCGTTGGCGCAGTCCGTTAGGGCGCGCGGCCGCGGCTCCCCGCCCTGTGAGGGAAAGAGGGAGGGAGGGAGGGAGGGAAGGAAGGGGGATGCAGCCCCTCTGTCACCCCCGGCGGGGAACCCCCCTCTGCCCCCGCGGGGCGGCTCGCCCTTGGGAGAAGCGGCGGGGCCCTCCCTCCCCTCCCGCTCCCTGGAATCGGTGGCGGGCAGGTGTAACCCCCATCACACCCCCCCCCCCCCCAATTCGCTCCCACCCCCCGAGAAAATTAAAAAATTAAAGGGGTTTAACCTCCCCACACCCCCTCCTTAGGCGGGTGGCCGGAGCAGCGTTCCCTCAGAGGTCTCTTGGCAGGGAAGGGAGGCAGCGTGAATCAGCCCGGTGTGTTGCAGCCATGGCTTTTGGCGCATCGGGAATTGTGTAACCAGTAGCAAAAAAATTAAATAATAATAATCCACCAGCCGTGTTGGATGGTTGCGGGCTCGCTGAGCCTTGGAGAAGGGGGTATGGCCGAGAAACCGCTGCAGAACCTGTGTGTCCCTGTAAGAAGATCCATTGGGAAGCCTGGCTATCGAAGAGGAGCCTGCAAAGTGTGTCATGAGACAGATGATGCTAAACATAATCTGGCACGCAATGGCAATATTTTGAGATTGAGACTATTTTTGCAGCTACTGATTGCAATTCTCAGAGCCATTTTATATCGAATGAGCCCCCCTTTCAATGGGGCGTTTCTCATCGGTTGTACTCAGCTGGGATGAAGTAATGAGATTCAGCTGAAAGCTTTGTTGATGAACAGAATTATGTGTGGGTTTTTTTTTTTTTTTTTGAGATGTACTGAAGAATTCGGGGCTGTAGCAAGCATCAAAACTACGCAAGTGGCAAACAAGCATAAATGACTAGCACTGCTATTATAGTGAATAGGTACTCGATCGGGGATAAAATTGTGTAATCCTACCTGCCTGCCCTGTTGGCCAATACTTTGGGTTATGGGCATGTATCTAAATCTCAGCAATCCGTTTGAGAATGAAAGAATGTGAATTTGAAGGAAAAGGCTTTTTGCTCAAGTGCTGTGTTATTAAACGGAAGAGGATTCTTTACCTCTGACTGCAGCAAGACTGAATAAGGATAAATTGATTTTTCTTCATGCCTTAGGCAGGAACATTTTTGCAGTCTTTTTTTTTTTCCCTACATTCCTTAGGCAGTTCCTTAGTCTATATAGACTGCATCCCATGCTTCAGGCAGCATAGTTCACAGAAGGTCTTAGACTCTTAGGAAGAGCTCAGCCGTGTACCTTGTTCCTATGTTACCCGGGAGTATTAAACGTGGCGAAACTGTACCTCTCCCTTTTGTTACAGCTTTTTAAATCGTCCCTTCCCATATAAAAGTTCAGATTCTGTCATTCTGTTTTGTCCATCGTATTTTACCAGCACTTCACATCAATTTCAATAATGGTTTTTATAGCACCTCTTCGCCAGATGTCATCGGGGAGTGTTCCTGGCTCTTCTGGAGAGACCATGATGTACTATCTCCTTGCTGGTGTTGCTGCTTTTGGTGGTTTATTTTATGTAAGTGTTTGGGAATGGAGTTGTTTGTGCTTTCTGAGTTGGCATGGTGTAAGGCGTGTTCCGGGTTAAAGAATGTGATTAAGACACAAACCCTCAATAGAACGTGGATGTCATACCACATAACTAAATACAGTCTAACTTAAAAACCAGTTTAAGAGAGCTAGTGAAACAGAATGTCTATTGCTCGTCTGTTTCATTGTTAACTTTGATATCTAGTGCTGTTGTCACTAGTGGAAAACATATTTCAATCTATGTGAAATGAGCATGTGTCCGAAGATGAAGTAAGGCGCCTGCCTCCAACCCCTTGGCTTTTCTTGTCAACCACAAACATTAAGACTATATCAAGGTGGGCCAGACAGATGTGAAGTAAGCCCTCTGAAGCCACAAAGGGAAGATTATGAACCTTGTTAACTGGCGCTCAAAGAAAGATAAGAATAGTAATGACTTAGAAAAAGTATCTTAAAGTTTTGTAAATGTCTACTTCTGTCATGCTTTTTGGTAATCATTCTCTTCCTGGCATCTAAATATATCAGACTCTGTGCTTCATGTCGCTAGAGCCTCCATTTCATAGCTTCCTTCCACCCCGCCCCAAGATTTGAGGTAGTGACTGGCACATCCCAGAGAGGTACAAGTTTCCCCCTCCCACAAAATAATCTTCTTGATTGAACACGCTTCTGCATGTTCAAAATAGTGAACTTGTGTGATTGTGTATCTGGAGGAATAACAAATTATCTTGCTGTCATCTATTTACCATAGTTGCTTTTTAAATTGTCATTTAAAATACTGCATTCAATTCCTGAAGCACTTTGAAAGCTGCATGGTGTATTGTAATTACTTTCTAACAATGGAGAAATATGAAATGTATAAATATGTTAGTATAACAAAATAGATTATTATTTTTTTTAACCTTGCTTAGCATAATTTGAGGTGAGCTTAAAAACCCTTCTCTTCCTCTCCCATCTTTTTGTTTGGTAACTCTGTAGGGATATAGCAATAAGTTCAGGTGTAATTTCCTTTCAGGCCTACAGAGTAGTCAGTTCATCCCGCAGCAAATATATTGAACATATGAATATTCTTCACGAGAGAGCTGAGGGGCGGAGGTCACGCAGGGGTGAGTTGAGCTCTTCTCTCTTGTTTCCTGGGTACAAAAGGATCTGGAACAGATTTCTAGATTGTCTAATCAGGCCTTAACCCTGTCCAAGTCCTTGTCTGAGCTCTGTGAGTGGGAGTAAAGACAAAGGTGGTTGTGCAGAGTTCGGTTACGAAGCTACTTCTGCGCAAATTTGGGGAAAAAACTTAATGTTTAGGCAGTGAATGGGGCCTGTGATCAAGCTGCAGAAGTCTCCTTGGATGGAAAGAGTCGATGTGTGAACCATTAATTGTATATTGGGTATTTGCATTTGATTTACTGGAAGCTTAATGAAACTTGACTAAATGGATAATGCTGTCAAAATCAGTTTTGTATTTTGTTTGTTGGGAGGGGAAGGAGATAATATTGCTTTCTCAGCCAACAGTTTGGCTCTAGGCCACGTGCCATCAGGGAACACAGTTCAATAGGAAAAAAAACTATGTTTTTTAAAAATATTATAAATTGCATCCATTTCTCATCCCATATCTTTGATTTTGTCCCTTTGAATTTAGGATTAAATGAAAAGCAGACCCCACACAAATGTATGGCAAATCCTTACTTAGCTCTTCATGCTTAAATAATTAGACCATGTTAGTTCAAATACTTGTAATGGAATGTTGTCTCTGTCTACATCAATTAGTGTTACAGCGGCATTAATATAAAAGATAGAACTTTGGCAAGCATGGCCTTGCTAGCAAAAGCAATTAGAAAAAATGACTTCTTAAGGATCTTTATATTTTTATTTAGTTGTTATTTAAAAATAAATACATTAATGAAGCCATAGCACTTGAAGCTCTTCCTTATTTTTTTCTGATGTTGACATCTAGAGAATTAATTTAATATATTTGTGTGCACATAAAGAATAGATTTGAATAAGTATGCTGAGTTTAAATTTTGGTTTCAATGTGAGAACACACTTTAAATTGTCTGCCTTCAAAATTATTTCTTTTGAAGTTGTTAGTCTTGAAGTTCCACAACAGATCCTTTAGTTTTAGAGCTTCAAAACCAGAGATTTTAAGATTTTTAAATGGCAAAACACTTTAATTTCCTGTCTCTTAAGCAGCTGGAAGCAATACAGGTTTTAAGCTTAATTCTTTAAACGCTGAGAACTCAGACATAATTTTAATGCAATCCTTCCTTGTCCCTAAAATAAAAAAAAATCTAACCAAGGCCAAAGTAGGTATTTTCTCTGCTGTTCAGGGAAGAAATGAGGGTCATGCTCTTTACATTCTAACATAGTCAGAAGAACATGATAGATGTGAAAGCATTCAGTGAACCTTCTGGGGCACTCAAGATGATGCCACTATATTCCCTCTTTTCTCTTAAGGTTCATTTCTGCAAGGTACTGAGTTTTAACCCTATTCTACCAAAATGTTTGAGTGGGATACCCGCAGAGTCAGTGGTGCTGTTCACCCCACTGAAGGCTATACCTGTGTTGCCCAAGACTGGGGTAAGAGTACTCAGTGCTCTGCAACTTAATTCTGACTTCTGGTACTCTCCAAACATCCCATAATCTGATGCCTTGCGCTGCTTAGTAACTGACATAAATGTCACAACCAGTGGCAGGTGATTACTGCCTCCCTTATTATTGATAATAAGAAGTCCAAGACATTTGTAAGGCCCTACAGTGAACACAGTTGTCACGTGTTTCCTATATTATTTTTGATATTGGACTTCTGAGTAGCTAATTCAAATTCACAATACAAAGCTACTGTTGAATCAGCTCTTTTAAAAATCCTTCTTCATTCCCAACTGTATCCTCCCAAAAGAGGTTTCTGTTCCTACTTTTCCTATGGAATCCTCTGTGTGCTTTCTCAAAAAAATTAACGGCTCTCCTGCTCCCCTTTTTTTCCTGTTCCCTGCATAGTCATCTTTCCGTGTGTTACCTTGTCACAGAGTGTTACCCTAGCGTTGCTTTTCCCAGAAGTGCCGCTGCAGCTTCCTTCCCTGTGCATTCTTTAGATTCAGTTAGTCCTTACACTTTTTCACAGTAAGCGTTGTTGATAAGAGCAATTAAAAATTCTGATATTGAAGTAAGCTAATATTTTTTAGGGTCACCCAAGCCTATTAGCTTATTTATAAATAAGCTATAAAACAGTGCTGGTAACAGTATGAAGGGGTGGACAGAAAAGGAGTGTGCCAAACAGCACATTCGTGGCGTATTTGCTACGTGTCTGATGGTAAAGAGAAGAACTTTCTAGCTGGAAGAACTTAATCTGAGGCAGCAGCTGATCAGAGAGAGACTCTCCTGATCCAAATGATTTTTGTGGCTTCTCATCTCGAGGAAAATTCTCCCCTTATGCCCAAACCCAAAATGTCTGTTATAAAGAACAGCATGTAGCGAACGAGGCTGTCAAAACAAGAGAAACAATCAAATGCTATGCGAGGCTTATTTGTTTATTAGAGGCTTGAAATGATATTTAATGGTATTTTAATTAATGATATCAGACATTTTAAAAAAGATCCAATAGCAAATTTTCTGTAGCTTTTCTTAAATGAAAGCTACTCTCAAATTTAGGGAGGGATTTAAAAGAGCCCCTGACAGCAGCCTGACTCAAAGTAGCAGTAGGAAATCTGGGACATCATTTGAACGGTAAAATGATGTTTGCCTTGCAGAACATTCTACTTGCTTATTTAGAAAATACTGAGTTTTGTCTTCCATTTGCATGTGACTCCTTTAAACTTGTTCCTGATTTCCTTCTTTTTTAGCAATGACTTTTGTTTTTAACCTGATGCAAGCTGATTCAATCTTTCTAATCTATACTCTGCTTTTACACTTTCCAGACTAAAATACAAGGGAAATCTCTTTCCAAACCTGAGGAAGTTAAATACAAACAAAGGACAGTCGTTCACCATTGCGTACCTTGCAGCCTACCTTGGGATGACTTTATACCTTCTATTGTAAAACTCCACACTTGTGAGACTTTAAAAGAACTACCTATGTTTGCAAGGCCAAACCATATTGAGCTTATTACTGAATCTGCTTTTGTAGAAGGCAGTTCTGAGATTGAGAAGCTGGCTGTTCTGAATGAATGCACTCTATATTTGACTGTCCAATAAAGTGTTCTGAATGCTGAGCTTGGCTGTTAGTCTGTTCTTTGTGTAATTGATTTAGTTTTTCTGAAATATAGCGTTCTCTTAAAGGGACATGGTCAGGTTGCAGAATACAAAGCTTTGAGTTTTACTGAGCAATGAATAGGCTCGTGTTGAAACCTGAACACAAAAAGATAGGCTTGCACTACCATAAAAAACCAGTAATTAAAATTGATCTGTTTAGTTTTTAAAACTAATACAGATACAAAACTAAAAACAGATACGAAAGAATAAAGTAAATTCTGACTATGTCTCTTTAAGCTCTTTCCTTTCTATTCTCACTTATTTCACACTGTAATACAAAACTTTATTTCCAGCTGTATTTTTTCACATGGTGAGTTGGTTCTCGTGGTAAACTTGCAATGAACACTCGGTATACAACTTTCTTTTGTTACCTTGATCTTAGTGCATGTTTGCATGGTGACTGTGCATCCTTGTTGCTTTGTGCTGTTAGTTTTTTATAACTTTCTCAGCTGAGTTTGGAGTAATGCATGACTGGGAAACATGGTTTTTTTCAGAGTGTGAAGAGTCTGACCGATAGCAGTGTTGACAAGTCTTTTAAAGACAGCTGGGACTTGTAAAAGGAAAATGGTTAGTCAGAAGTGGTCATATCTCCAGTAAAGTGAATCCTGATCACTTAAAATTAGCAGGTTATTTTCTTACTTATACACATCTAGTTTCAGTAGAGGTCCTCTGTTTTGTTGTGCCTCACAGAGTTTACCTTTCTTACTTGAGCTCTACGTCTCTTGCAGTGGTCTATACAGTGCACTCAGTATAGCTTTGAAGAAAGCAGGGTGAATAGGGACAGCAGAGTACCTATGGCAGCGTAGAGCTAAGAGATGGCACAAAACCCATCTGGAAACTAATCCCGTGTTGGGCCTGGCATTGTTGTCGCTGTTGTCTCGCCAGCCAAGTTAACCACCTTGAAAATAGCCCTGCACAAACTGAATGCACATCTTGGCTCACAGTGCTTCGAAACTGTGAGCCTGATGGATGATAAACTCCATAAGAGCTTCTAAGTATGGTAGCAAATGCCTTGTTCCCAGTCTGGTAACTCCACTGCTGGGTGCGAACTGGACAAGAATCCAGCTCCCTGTGACACCCATGAGTGCATTATCACTGGCCCTTTCAGCAGAGCAGGTTTGGAGCAATATTTGGTGGGATCCTTTTTTATCCTTCTCTGCACTTCCACTTCTTGCAGTCACTTGCTTTAAGCCACAGTTTCTTTTTTTATTACACTGAAGCAGTTATGAAACTCAGTAATTAAGAATATGGTTTCTTCATCTTGTAAACATCTTTTTTTAGTGCCATGTTAGATAATATAAGGGGATTAATTATTGATTCCTTGACTTTGCTTGTAAATTCTGATCCCAAAGCTTAGTTTGCCATTTAAAGTTTAAATGAGGATGATGGCAAAAAAAGTAGTCAGTGAATTTGTGTTGCATGCATGCACTTTACTCTCTTTGTTGTATTAAATAAATCCTTAAAAGGTGATGAAGAAGAGACGGCTGAAGTCCCTGAAGCAGAGACAGCCACAGAAGAGGCTGCTGCAGCAGCTGCTGCTGGACCTGCAGCACAGGATGAGAGTGCTGGGGTATCCCCAGAAACTGGAGGGGAGACTGACTTACCGGCTCCAGATGCATCCCCTGCTGTGGAGGAAGCACAGCAGGAAGCTGCTGCTAATTTGGAAGTTGCTGCTAATTCAGAAGCTGCTGCAGTGCAAGGTTAACTTATGAATGCGGTTTTTACGTGTGTGTGTGTTGTGGGTTCTAAAACTCTGCCTCTTACTACAGAACATTAAGAACAAGCATCAGTGTTCCTAATGGAGTTTGTCCTGCAGTGAAAACTAATTCAGGTGTTACCTTGACATATCATGAGCATAAGGTAATTAAGTTTATTAAATTGGTGTCTAAAGCATGCTGCCTGTGGCACCAGTTACTGTCTAAAACAGTAGAATGAGAAATTTATTTTACTACCCCATTCTATTTCTCTTCTTCAAGTTCTTATATTAAGGTGAGCACGTAATATGCCTGGTTAAAGAGTTGTTTCAGTGACCTGGCTCTTAAGGGTTTGCTAAGGAATCTGAACACTTGGTTTCAGTGGCCATTCCTAAGATATTCACACTAAATCATTACAGCTGTTCTGTCAATGCAACTTCAATAGAATCCTGCATAGCAACAAGAATGTTATCATGATCCCAGTGCTAAGGATATACTAGGCTCATATTTTCAAAACTCAATAAAACATCAAATTGGTATTAAACACTTAAAACAATTAGTGGTTACATAGTCAATATTTTGAACTGTCAGGGTGTTTGAAATATTTTGGTTTACTGTATGTTTAAAAAAATGACAACAATACAAATGCAAACCTATCCGTAAGTTGCACAAAATATAGGATTATAATTTTACTTGATTTTTTTTAGCAATTTTTTGTTTGTTTAATGCTAGCCTGTAAGGATAGAGCAGTGGCTTATCCTCGTACCTCTTGATTTGTTCAGCTGAAGTTGAAAGGGACACACATGAAGCAATTTCAATTTCTCAGTTGCTAGGAAAGCAGCAAACATTGGTGTCTGCCCTTTTCAGTTGAAACAAACAAACAAAGAAAACCACAAAAATCTTGCCAGCCTATCATGAAAGAGAAACTTCACTCTAATCCTTGCTTTGGAAGGGAAGACTTCAACGTGACTGTAGCAAGTATGGAAACCACTGAAGCGGTTTTCAGCTTGACTTAAACATGGAATCTTTACTGCACACCTATGTTTGACTTCCTTTGGGAAAACAAACACCTACTTGAGAGGATATCTCTAAAACACAGGTCAAACTGAGATGAAAAGTGGTTTGACTGCTAGTCCATGGGAGGTTATCATACTACCTTGAAAGGTTTTAGCAGAGTCCGAAATTGTTTTTGCATTTTTTCCTTGATGACTCCAGTGAGGAATGGATGCATCTTAATTGCCTTTTTAACAAATGAACTTGAGAAATAAGGCAGCATTTCAAAGGGCTGACTTTGTGAAAGGTCTAGGTGTGAATAGGATTTTAATACCTGGGTGAGTAGCTCCTGTGCTTGTCTACAAAACGATCCATTACAAAATAACATTTTAAAACAATACTTGGTCCAATGTGCTAAAGGTAATGTAGCTAATAAAAAATACAAGTAAGTATATTTGTAGTGACTATTACTGTTTAGATATAAAAAAATACTTAGAAGGTAGCAGTTAAAGTTCCTAGAACCTTAAAAATTTCCATTTCTATGGAATATATAGACCATTTCATTTGGAAAGGAAGGAGTCTGGTATATGTTGAAGTGAGTGAATTAAAGCTGTTAAGAGATACAAGAGGTTTTAAAATGTCCTGCAGTGTTTACCTCCACAGAGCAACCTCAAAATTTCATTTTAAGGAGTGGGTGCTTGCTTGTATCTAGAAGTGGTTGAATATTCCTTTCACAATGCTTACCTAGGAATATTTGTTAATTGTTGGATAGGGTAGGATCTTCCGTATATAAAATATTTCTGCTGCTCTACTGAAGAGGAAGGAGCCAGGATTTTCCATGAGAAGTGTTGTGCATCGGTGAATTAATTTAAGAATCTAATTATAGACACAGTGACTTCCTGTAGAAGCGGTCACAATTTTGTAAGATGAAATATATCTTGTAACTTAGTTACTGCTGGTGCTGACTGGAAGTGGAGGTGCTACTTAGAAATTACTGATTTCTTAGATCTATTTTCTCTGGCAACATGCTTCCTGAAGAAAACAGCAGTAGGACAGCACTTCTGTCACGTTGATATTTATAAGGGAATGCGGGGGTCGTTTCAGGTGTCCTCTGTCAAATCTTGCTGCAGGGGTTATTCTTTGCTGTGTGGTAAAGCTGGTGGGAACAATCCTGGGGGATAGAAAATTGTTGAGAAACTTCTGCGTGTTGTTTCAGCCCTCTTTCTTCCAGCCTCTAATCAGGGTATCACGTATTAGCTAAAGCATTTCGTATCGAGCAGCAGAAGCTGGACTTCCCTTCGGTAATTACTGGTTTCTAAAGCCAGGGAGTGTAGCGTTGACTGATCTCTTTGGTGTTTCTGGGATGTTAAAACTTGCTTCTGAGAGCAGTTCTCTCGTGCCAGCGGTCAGCAGTGAAGGCTGTTGTAAATAACCGTTCGTAGCAGGTGTTCCTCAGTCAAGGGTGAACCCTGTGGATCTCATCAGCAGTTCATGTGAGGTTCCCCCGCCGGGGCTGTGTCCCGCCGTGACTGCCCTGTAACCGGAGTCCTGCCCTGGGAGCCTGCGGAGGCTCCGGCCGCCGGGTCACCTTAGCGTTTGGCTGCTCCTCTCCTCCAGGCCCCGTCAGCAGCAGAACAGCACGAGCGGTTCTTCCCTCGCATCTCCGAGGAACTGACGGGGGCCTCTGGCTCCTGACCACGTGAAGGGTTTAACAAGCAGCACGTGGTCTTGCACGCACAAGCTTAAACCAGTATCCTTTTCCTTTCGGCTAGGTAAAAGCTAGTTTCCACTGGCATAATAACTCGAAATATAAGCAGGTGGTATTTGGATTCAAAGGTTCTCTGCTCTCCATGTACCACTTTGTTCAGTGCTTACCTGCAGTCAACAGCTACTTCTGTTTTTTAAAAAAATAATTACTTAATTAAAACCCTTCTGGAAATAACCCTTCCATTTTGTACTTAACCGTCTTCATCATTTCTGTCCTCTATCTGTGTATCTACATCTCTGCTGAGGTAGAGAATTACTTTTCTTTGAGAACTGCCAAGGGAAAGGCAGGCTTACTTTGAAAAAGAGTACTTATTTAAATAACTCCTATTAGCTTTGTTGGTAGCTTGATGTTACTTCTGCAGATGAAGGTGCAAGTATTTTTATTGTTACCTCTGCTTTTTCAAATGCAATTTTTTCTTTTAATCTGTAAGACTTTCTATTATATAGAAGACTTTCTATCTATGCCCTTGAAAGTGAAGGGCACCAATGGTTGTTTGTCTCCAGCTCCAGTATGCATACATATATATATGTATATATACAGACAACACAAATGGGTGATTATACACGGATGTGCAAAAAAAAAGAGCCCAAAACAAACAACCAAAAAAAACCCAACAAAAAAACCCCACAGTCTTGGAGGTAGGTACTTAATCAAGGTAATTTTCAATTTTAGAAAGTTAATTACAATTGTACCTGGCTGGAATTTTCTCCTTGCCTCAATTTAAGCAATTTACAACCTATTACTGGTATCTGGAATTCTGTGAAATACTGTTGCCAAAAAAATACTGTGCATGTAACTCTATTCCCAAGGTTTTAGCTTCCTCTAAATTCTAGTTTTTTATACCTTTTTATTACTTCAGCTGTTGTGCCATCACTCTTGGTTACTGCCTGACGCTGCTAAGTTTCCTGCTGTTCTCCTACTGAACTCTGTGTCTGGGGACAGTAAATTAAGATCAATTAGTCTTCGGATAGAACAAATGCTATAAAATGCACAGACTGGTGAGCTGCTGTTTGGATTAGGCAATGTGGTTGCATCTCTGAGTTGTAGTTTTTGGATTGCTGCTATAAACTTTTCTCCAACTCTAGTATTGAGGCTTGAGGTTTTGGCCATCATCAACGGGAATCGCAAAAGCAATGAGCCCAAACCTGTGCTCTCCTGGACTCCCGACTTCTGCAGTGTAGGTTTTCTTCTAATTTTGTGAGTATTGAAGGACGTGGTCTCTTCTCTGTTATTTCAAACGTGGTTTGAGTGAGTAACTAGATTTGGGGAGGCTTAGCGTGTGAATGCACCAGAGTTTTCCACGTTCGGCTTCGAATGGCACTACAATGCCAGCCGTCTGCAGCCTAGAGAAACAAATCCAGGCTGGGCTGGCAGGGACTTACTGCTTGCTGGGCAGGAGTTCTGCTGACGCCGTGGCACAGCGATGCCAGGCAGACAAAAACACCCAACCCCATCAGGGTACCTTGTTTTTTCCCTTGGGAAGCTGCCAAACTCTGGGTGCGTATTCAAACGCTCTGACGCCGGGAGTATTTTGAAGAGTCCTCAGAGTCGTTTGCGATCGCTGGTGCTTACTCGGGAGGCTTTCGGAATGGCGTTGCTCAGCGGAACAAACACGTCCTTCTAGGCGCTTGTTTGCGTGGGGTGGAGGAAGGAGGAAAAGCTGTGCCACCTGCAGCTCTTCACAGCCTTAGGCGCTGGGGTGAGGCGTAGCGTGGGTAGCCCTGGACAGACCTTGTCCCTGATGATTATACCACTGGTTCTCACTTGGACCTCATGAAAATAACTACACTTTTTTTTTTTTTTTTTTTTTTTTCTTCTTATTGACCTTGCTTTTTCCTCTTATTGACCTTCGTAACAGGCCTATTATCTGCCATTTTCAGACGTATAATGTCACGGCATGAAATGGGTCTTTAGATTGGTGTAACAGCAGCAAATAGAATCAGGGAAAGTATCATCTGACAAAATCTGTGCTTAATTAACAAGTGTAATAAAGGTTTTCTATTCCATTTCTATTTCTATTCCAAATCTCCTCTTAGAGGATTTTTTCTCTTCATTGATTGTGGTAGACTAAGCTAGCTAAATTAGTCTCCAGAAAGTTGAATTATGTGAGTATTATCCTACTGGGGAAGTACCCATATATGTGGAACTCCTTTTGGGTATTTCTGCTTCACATTAATCATTTTCTTTATCTATCCCTTGGGCTGCTGCATTTATCTCTCATCTCTCTGATTGCCACACACAATCACACACAGTCAGTATTCTCTTCTCTCTTCCCCCTGTTTTCCTTCATAAAACTGAGCTTGTAGATGAGTTGTCGTAGCATAAATGGAAAATCTCTGTAGTGATTCTGTGAAGAAAGTGAACGATACTTAGAAAAAGACTTCTGTGGAAGTTGTGAGCGTGTGAACACACAGGTTGGTAAATGGAGAGGCTGCTCGGTTTTGAACACGTGGGCTGAAAAGAGAATTTTACAGCATGCACTGGGCTGGGGAGGAAGATTCCAGTAAAATGGAAAACCCCCTAGAACTTCCCAGCTAAGAGTGCAAACAAGTAAGTGGGGGAGAACTACATAAAATAACTGCTTTCCTATTTGTCTATTGTAGCACAAGGGGACGAGTAGCTCCTCAAAAAAAAGATTAAAGCTGGTAAGAGGACATAAAGTTAATGCCTAAATGATTGTCACTATTAAGAAGAAAATGGACTTACTGCTTTTTACTAATAAAATATTTGTAGCTCATTGTCAAGACTTAAAAATAACCAAAAAATAACTTTATTTCTTTAAATTGCAAAGCAAGAACTCACTTTGAGTTAATAACTGTTAGCATTTACTTTACCTCAAGTAGTATTACCTGTGTTATTTGAAATATTTCTGTAAATACAGCATGTGAAGGACTACTATTAGTGTCCTACTTTAGAGAAAATGGCAAGAGGGACTCCTTTCTGTTCTCCTGTGGTGGCAGTTCAAACCAGAATGGTAATGATGGGGACTTTTAAATTAATTGTTGGGCAGTGTTTCTCATTGCAGAGAGAAACATCGTTTTCAAAAAAACAACATGCTGGGCTTCAGTTGCTCCTTTGAAAACAATGTCAGTGGGTAAAACCTGGTGCATTATTTTGTAAGAGGAGTGGTGAAGAAAATGCCTAACTTTAAAGGTTTTTTAGAACTCCTGAAGGATTTAATGCATCAGATTATTAGTGCATTTTCATATATGCTGTTTATGTTAACTAGTTTTCCTGTCAGTGGCTAGATGTTTAAAATAATCAACCAAACACAACATGAATTGCTTCTCATTGCTACAAATCTTTATTATGGAATAAAAAGCTACCTACTTGAAATTAGATGAGGTATTATAAACTATTCTAGATGAATGTGGTATGCACTGTTATGCTCTTATTCTGACCATTACAGGCATCTCTGAATCTTTTTTAATCATCCATTTTAGAATAAGCTCACTTGAAGTGAGTCTTCTGGTCATTAGTATGAACTAATGAGGCTTTTCTTAGGAACTAGTGGCCTACATTTGGCACAAACAACCCGTGAAATGTTTGGTTGAATGAAGTTGTTTCTTTTCTTGCTGTATGGAGCGAGGAAAATTTTGTTTTCTTAAAAATGTGCTTCATAATGCCATGGTTTAGGCTCTCAGATGGACCTCATGGATTATTATTTTTCTGGATTAATTATGGATGGCTTGCAGAAAGAAGAAGCTGTCATATTTTTTTATAGTGGCAAGATTATCAGAAACCTCAGCCTTCCTTTGCTCATCAGTTTCTCAAAGACCTTTGGGCTCTGAGGCTCTGGTTCAGCTTTAACTTATGGAATAGCTGAAATGTCAAAAGGACAAAACTCCTGATGCCCGTGGGCTCTGTCGGGGCATTGCTGGGTAGGAAGGCTGAGCCTGCCTCCATGCCATGCCCACACAACAGGGTGGCCAGGCCAGGGCAGTGCCACAAACAACTTCTTGAGAGCAATGTGGGCTTCGACAGTCGCCAGCCACACGTTCCTGTCCTGTGCATTCAAGGAACTGATTGGACTGAAAAATAATCAGTGCTTTTCTAAATAATTGTCGGTTCTCTGATGTGGTTTAGCACGTAGAACTGAGAGGCTTATTTTTTTCTTGGAGCTCAAGTGCTGAATACACAGTGTTGGAGAGAGGCGTTGGTCTGTGGTTAACCATCCAGTAGATTTTTTTCCTTTTAAAGCCCAATGTTTAAGCATTAAGTGTTTTTCCTCTCCGAAGAAATGGGTATATTACTGTAGCTGGTTATAATCTTAAATGGTCACTGAATAAAATGCCAGTGAGCAGAGAGAGAGCATTTCAAGTAGTCCTGAGGGATGTTCCTGGTGCTTGGAATGTTCTCGGTGGTGCAGGCCCTTTGTGCTGAGCTCCCCGTGTCCTCCTGGCCAATGAAACCTGAAGCACCTGCTCACTTTACAAACACTTATGCACAGTTTTGCCTATTTCCTTCCAAACTGACTCGGTGACGATTATTTCCCCCTCTCCCTCTTGCTGGTGGGGCTGGTGGAGGAGTTGAGCCCCTGTAAGCAGAGGGAGGAGGTACTGAACCCAAGTCAGCTGTACCTGGGGTGGCAGGTGGCTTCTGATGAAAGGAAGGAAGGTGACCTTAGCTGTCACCACTACCTCAGGATGTAGAACAAAAGTCATTGTTGAACAAACTTCTCTTCCATTTTCCTTAAAGCTGATGATGGAAACAAAATATGTTAAGTTGGTCTTCTTACCACTACTGGTGTGCTGTCCCCGGGATTAGAGCTGAGGGAGCCAGGTACCTCCACCTCCTCTATTTTATTTTGCAGTCTCTCTCAAATAAGTTCTTGAGTTACTTTTCGAACATGGCAGATTTTGACTTTTAAAAAGTGAATCCTACTGAACTGTCAGTTTTCCATTAGAGGGTCTTTAAACTATGAAAAGGAAAGGGAATTTTTTGCTCTGCCTGTCCTAACGTTTCAGGGGGCATCCTGAGACCCTCAGTGGATCTTATGGAGAAGAAGCTTTATGTAAACGAAAGCATTACATTCCAGTGTAAGTAGTTCTTTAAAAGACTCTTAAATTAAATATTTTTTCTGTTTTCACAATTAGATTTGACTTTTCTTTTTTCCTTTGGAATTAGTATGTGCCACTGGTTATGTTATAGGCAGCCTGAAATATCAAAGCCTGGTTTTGTGCTCCAGCTTTGGTTTGTGCGCTCCGGGCAGATTCCATTTGTATTATGCTGGCTAACTTGTATTATTTTAGCTTTATAAAGCCAAATTCTTCTGCAAATAATTTTTTAAAGTAATTGAACCTGGCGTTCTGCATTACGCATACCAGCCTCATCTCGACTGCTTAAAAAAAAAATAATTTCGTGATATGAAGGGTACTGCTCTAAGTGCTACACTCAGAACAGTGTATTTTTAACTATCTTTAAGAATTGCAGGAAACCAGTGCCTGTTCAGATTTCTTTGCTGCTGTTTCTAACTGTAAGTATCACTTTTAAAATGAATCAAAGGATGAGGATTAAAATAAAGATAAAATAGTTAAAATACATTAGTAGGGAAACACAAAACTGGGGAAAAATATAGAGGCTATCTCCCTGGGAAGGCTGTGGTTGTCTTGTATGATTTTGTCATGAAACTTCCATTTCATAGGAGGAGGGGAAAATCCCCACCTCTCCCGAGCAAGGAAAAAATTGAATGTAGCTTTCATTTTAAAATATAGAACAGCTGTCTTCTCCAAATATATTTCAAATAGGGAAAACATACTTACAAAGCCAATTAAAAATACAAGGTAAAAGCTCAAACTCCAGTAAGATTTAAAAACATAGAATGCAAGTCAGTTTAATTATGCCTATGGGCTATTTGTATCAGTCGTCTATACGTTGGTATCAATAGATACTAAAAATTATAAAGTTTCAACACAAAAGCACTCAGAATAAGGAGAGTGTTTGCAGCAGTGTTGAGTTGACTGGACAAAGCTGGTAAAACTTTTTCTGTACGAGTGACATTCTGAATTTCAAGAGTGCCCCCATGCTTTTTTTTAAAATTTGGACTTTTCCTTCTTTTAATGCTGCTCAATGAGAGACAGCTTCCTCTATTTTGACACCTTAAAGAGAAAAATATACTTCTTTCACAAGGTAAAGTGCTTCGCACGCCCGAGGAAAGAGGAAAGCAGTTCTTTTCTTTTTAGAATAATTTCTTTCTATATGTAAAATAAGTTTGTTTTCTTAACAGTTAGCTGCTACTTCAGTGGAAATATGAAATTATGAAATAATACATACGTATTGGACAACTGGTAGTTTGTTTTGTGAGCTTTCACGTGCGGTATGTGCTATGAAACACGGCTCGGAAAATTCAGCTTTATGAACGCTGAACGCTAAAACCTAACGACACGCCCTGTAGAAATGCTGTCAGAAACAATATCTTCTACAAAAATTCTTGCAAGAGCCAAGTTCTTGGCAGATTTCGGGTCCCTCTTATGGCCATCAGTGCCCACTCAATTCTTACCATACCTCCCTTTCACCTGCCTGCTGCAAGATCACCCTGTAGGGTATTGTTTCCCCGGCGGTGGGACGTGACCGCCCGTGTGAGCCCATTTAATTTCAGACTAGAGCTTTGCATCCCAGACAAAAATCCGGGCTGATTCTGCAGAACAACTCCCTCAGGAAAGCGGGAAAGCTTGTTTTAAATGCTTGAAAGCTTTGGGGGAAGAAGCCCTGCGAGCAGTGGGGTCCGGGTTCTGAAAGTCAATCCCTGTGCATGGCGTTTTGTGGTGGGTTTTATTATTAGCAGGAGAAAGTCAATCTACGTGTGTGTGTGTGGGGGCTTTTTTATTTTTTATTATTAGCTGGAGCAAAGATGAGTCAGTCACACAGGGCGTGCAACTCCCTGCTTGTCGTGCTTCTCTGTCCTGCTGGGGGAATGCTGAGCCTGCTAAAATTCAGGCAGTTCAATTGAGGATCATGGGGACGCAGAAGCACCCTGGATTCGTTTTCTGTTCTGCTGGGAATGCACGGAAGCGTAGAGTCCTGCGCGCTCAGTGCTGCAACGTTAGCACTTGTAAGAGTAAAAATTGTGTCTTTAAAGACTGCAGGAATAACTATTTTATACAGGAAGCGGCTTGCTTTTTTCACTGAAATGAGAAGGATAGTTTCCTAAAAAATATATTTCTAGGTGGAACTAGATGTTGGATATTTGTGCTAATAAGCTACTGGAGCTTCCTAATGCTGCTGCCTTATTCTAAAAAACAAAACAAAAACTTAATTTCCTTTTGTCTGTAGAATCAATTTCCTTTTCTGTATTTACTCAACTCGAAACAGATGTGTTTTCATAACAGAAATGGTAAGGCATTGTGTGTGGTGCATGCGTAGTGCGCTGCTGGTACTTGCCTAGTCCCCGTGTTCTGTCCCTGCACGTGCAATTTGGAAGGATGCATTTCTTCTCAAAACGGTTATCTCGTAAAGCACAGGAGCTAAGGAGGACTTGAGAGTGCATATAGCCATCCCGGGCAGAAGCAGGTGATATTTTTGTTAGGGTTCAGTGCGTGTTACAAAGCTGTTGAGTTCAGTACTGGTGGCTGCGCGGTGGAAATACGTCAGGGGTCGAACTAGCCTGAGGACTAGGTTTGTCCTCAAAATCCTCCATATGTTGAAATCCCTTTGAATGCTCTCAGAACAGCTGTTGATGCAATATGCAAAGCCTAACCACTTGCCTACAGTTAGGAAAGTTGATTAGTTTGATTTTTCTGAGCCTTGAAGTTCTTTTATATTTTCTTTCGTTGAAATCACAAGAAAATTCAGATGTGTAAGTGCAATAGTATATACAAATGCCTAGCAAAACTGAAGAAAACTGTACCTGCTGCTACTGGGACCTAGCTACTTGCCCCGGGGGAAGATTTAACATTGACAAATGCCTGGTGAAGAAGCGTAAGAAAAATAAATATGAATTTTTCAGAAATTCTTTTCAGAAAAAAAAATCTAATATTATACACAAAGGCAATTCGACTGGAATGCTGCAAGTGGGTATTTTGTTAAAGATGTTAAGGAGCTGTATTAGTTTTGTGTAATACAGATAATAAAGCAGCTGGGCATTCAGGGGAAAATATAAGATGACCAGCACTTAAACACCATGTGCATTCACTGCAGAGAAGCAGCTGCACAATGCAGATTATTTTGTTCGCTTAAAGCCTGTAGGAACTGTAAGAAAACTGGCATAAATAGATAAAATTAGTCACAGTCATCGCTGCACGAGGAAATACAGGGACTTCAGAATTTCACACGGATCATCACTCAGAAGACAACACAGAACCAGTTAAGATGCTCGATTTTGGAAAAATAAAGAAGCTTAAATTTTATAGTATGAAATATTTTCCAACTTTTATTAGTTCACAGTTACATCTATTAATTGATGTAGAGTTTCACGACAGGCTTATTAACAACTTTGCAATAATTGAACAGACAGAAAAGTGAAATCCTTCTTCCAAGGATTATGGAAGATGAGTCATCATTGTACCAGGGCACAGATTAAAATCTCTTTTATGAAATCGGGTGCTGCTGCAGGATTTTACATGGAACAACTGCGAGAGATTAAGCTGGACTGAAAAAATGTGAAATGCATGCAGATTTAAAAAAAGAAAAAAAAAAAAGGAGGGGGGTGGAGCAGGGTGGAAATAGCATCCAGGGAAGCAAAAGGGAGAAGTTCCTAACCTTGTAATGCTGTGTGCCACCAGCTGATCAGTAGGAGAGGCTGGGAGGGACCTGGGCACTATTCATGATGTTCCCTGCAGAGAAGGGGCCACGTGGCAGTCCTGATTCTGCAAGAGATGAGGGGCTCATTCTCAGCTTGCCGGGTCATCATTCATCTGGTGCTGCCCTGGGATTGCAGCAGTTCCTTAGGACAGAGAAAAATGTGTTGACTTTGTGACCGGGATACAGAGCGTGTGTTCCAAGACTGAGCTGTGTAGAAACCACCAAAAAGTACAGCGAGATTTGTTTCAGTGTGTCAGGCTAACGCTTAAAATAGCCATCGTGGTTATAGACTGGTTCTTATTTTCGTGGTGCTGAAAGCACCAAAGGACACTTAGCTAGCTGGCTGTCCTTGCAACAGCCTGAAGAAATGATGACAAAATGATCTGCATAGGGGATTATCTCCAGCAAGAATTCAGACTGGCCCAAGGCATGGATAATGACCTGGTGAAGCTGCCAAGTCTGGTGCTCGCACGAGCAAGTGTGCTCAGACCCCCAGCTTCTGCCAGCTTTCTCCTCTCAAAAAGAGAGCTTCGGCTGTGGCATCAGGAAGGTGGTTCCTACGAAACTCCAGCCACGTGTGCTGAAGGAACTCATGTGAAAGCCACATGGATGTCTAAAAAATTGAAGCCAGCTAGAGTTTTCTGCAGACTAAGGACAGTTACTCATATCTACAGACATAGGTTTTCAAAAGTGCAATGCCTGTTGGAACAAGACCCTTTGTATTTTAGGGACTGACAGTTCTGCAGAGACCTGGATGGATATACTGGGAGGAATCCATATTTTGTTGCAGTAGACTGCCTTTCTGGTAGCCACAAAGAATACTTCAGACCACAGAAATCACTCAGTACAAGTGGTATCAGTGTTAATGTTTGTTTTCAAGGCAGGTATTCTTGCAGGTGACAAATAAACACAATTCCTAGTCAAAGGAAATGAGACTTTATTAAGAAGCAGGAAAAGTCCATGTTGCTCCCTCTACTTGCTTACTGATCTACCCTTCTTGGTGCAAAAGAAATGAAACCACATCAGAAGAAATAAACAAAAATTAGCAAGATGAAATACTGTAAGTAAGAGAGCAAGTGTTTGGTAATATAAACTAAATGTTTGATGTTACAAACTCAAAACCAGCAGCTTGTTACCACAGCGAGTATATTGCATTACATCAAGTGATGCTAGCTATAAAATATCTGATGTTTTGAATTTCTGTTGTACTATTTTTATTGCTTAGCTGTTCCCTATAAAGACAAAGGTAGCAAATCCTGACTTTTTTTTTTTTCTGTTGCTCCTTCAAAATTTAGTCAGTACTCTGCAAAATAAAGTGAAATAGTTGATGTTTAGAGTATGCTGTATTTAAATAGCTGATATTTGGGAAACGGCATGGGATGCTATCTCTGCAGAACTCCTGTTCATGGCATTTATTGAACTGCTAATGAAGCTGTTTATTGAACTGCTAATGAAGCTGTTTAGTTAGCTGTATTTAATACACTTGTATCTTAGTATAGGACACGATTTGTAACAACGAAGCCCGTGCAAACCTTATCCTGCCGAGCAGTTAAGGTGTGTGATGATGGAGACCTCCAACTGTAAGGTTAGAAGAATATGGTAAGGGAGAATTTACTCAAGTAAAATTTAACAGGTAACTGCTGGATGAAGTCTTCAGTCGCCCTGCAGAGTGTATCTGCATATAGACATATTGCCTGTTACAGACTTTTCATACAGATAGATTGCTTTATCCTTAAGAAGTATTGAAAATTAGCGAGTTGGCAATCATGCTACACTGGAGTTGCAGCCTGAACCTTCAGCCTGATGCTAGGATATCTCTGCATTGGAACTACCCGTGATGTCTTTGCAAGGTTACGTGGAGTGTATGTGTAATGTCCTGTGGTGTTGATCAGACTGGGATTATTTCCACGGAAACTTTACCATTAGTGTCTTGTGCATCATTAATAGTTTGACAGAAATCAGAAAATGAAATGAGGGTATCTGCAAGAGAATATACACATTAGAGAACACTTACCTTTGTCTAAAGGCATGAAAATAGTTCATATTTATAGTTTTCTACCCTAGGGCTGGGAAGAGTCAGACTTTTCCCTGGAATTCCACTTGCAAACTTTTATTTTAATGGTAAGATGTAATCATCTGATAGATCCTGTTGTCTTCAGATACTTCAAAAATGTATGTTAGGCAGGTGCCTCATGCTTTGTGGGCCTTGACTGCTGACCCTCATTTGTGCCAGTGAATGGAAAGACAAGACAATTATCTCTCTAATTTGATTCATAGAAACTGTGAGTGAAGTCTTGGATGTTGCAGCTTCTCCCCATGAGGAAACCTTAGACAGTGTCAAGGAAGGAGTAGCCTCAGCAGCTCAAGAGATTTCCGAGACATCCTCGAGGAGCCAGGACGTTGATGCTGAGGAGTCGGGACAACCTTCGGAAGGTGCAGGAGTACAGCTGGGTCTGGAATGTTTTGTCTCTGAAAAGCACTAGTGGCTGTTTGCGCTGAACTAGCTGGGAGAGCGCGCAGAACCCAAGTGACGCCATGTGGCTGCTCGCCACGTCGCTGCTGGGCACCATTGCGTCAGTGGAGAATTTAATTTTGAAATTTTATGCCATGCAATAGAAATAGGTATTGCTAAGTTAGACCGTGGGGGTGTTTTAAGCTCGGTGCCCTGCTAAGCGGCTAGATGGAAAGTTCCTTAAGAACAAGAAATTCTCCCTTGTGCTTCGTAAGATGTAACACGATTTTTAAACATCTGACCTAATTTGAAAGGTAGAATTCTTTTAAATTACATTTCTCTGAAGAAAAATAGAGAGCATGTGATATTTATAAATGTTACAGTATTTCAGCGAAGCTATAAATGATCTCATATTGCTACTGAAGTTGAACAATAAAATTGAACGCAAAGAAAAATGTGTGTTAAAATCATCACTGCGGTGATTTTCAAAGGAGTTTAGAAGTTTGGCCTCTAAACTCTTTTACAATTAGAATTAAAAAGCTAAAAGGAAAACTGTTTGTATACCTAATATGACTTTGTAAATTGTATCCCTTTGGTCCAAAGGATCCTTTGGACTAAAGGGAAACAACTTATTCAACAATTTGTTGTCAAGTAAGTTGTTTCCAATGTTTCTCATTGGTGTTTTATCTTCATTTTCAGTTTCTGTGGAGGAGAAGACACCTGAAGAAGTTGCTAAGGAACCCTAAAGGTACAATTGCAGCATGTGGCTTCCTGCTCTTCACCTTTCTTTCTTTTTTTTTTTGCAGTTAGTGGCGATTGTAGCACGTGGTCAGTCTGCACATGCACTCTGATGGTGAATTTGTATTTCTGCTCCCAACAAGCACACTGCAAAAAAGAACTTAACTGAAGTATTTCTTATTGTTTGGGAACCATTGCTGGCATCTTTTAGAGGCTAGGGAGCAAAACTTTTCTATATCAATTGTCATGCTGGGTATTTATTTATGGCTTTATCTTAGTCTTTGTCTGTGATGGTCTTTCTACTTTGCTACTCCCTGGGACCCCCCTTTCCAAAATGACTGTCAGATGGTGATAGAAACCTGAGGGAAATAAACAGTTTGGCTGAAATATGAACATGAATCTTGGTAGAAAAGATATTTACTAGAAGAGAAACAGCTGAAAGTTAAGTAAATTGGAATTCTCCAAATTAATTTGATGCTAGTTAACAATTCAAAAACTAGTTGTTGGAACACCAGCACAAGAGGAGAAGGAAATGGAGCAAAGAAAGTTATTTTTCATTGCATCCTCAAAATGTGTGTTCTAAATACACTTACACAACCTTATTGTTATGTTCTGAGTCCTTCACAAATGTGCATTTGCCTATTCCATCATTCACTGCAATATAAAATAAGGTAATGTCTCTTATCTTCTTGTGATAAAAGGTAAGTAATGTTCTTAAAACTGCATCGTCTTCTTCCATGCTGTTTTAGCATTTAAAACTAAGAAAAAAAAAATAGAGCAAAGCCAACCCCACAATTATAGAATATTTTACAAAATGCTAGTGTAAGGTAAGTTCCTCTACCAAGCAGAATTTTTGTGTTTTACTGGGAATAATGGTGTGAAGGGGAACAGATCTTTAATGAATGTGAGATGTGCAGAAAATTTGCAAGTGTGTGCTTTTCAAAGCTGTTATTTTAGCTTAAAATGAATGCTAAGGGCACCCAAGGATACCACATCAGAAAAATAAATTACCAAGTAATTTTCTCAACTCTGGGACACACAAATGCAGTGATATAGAGAAAGCAATAAAGTTAGGAATCTTTTTTTTTTTTCTTTCCTGTAAACATCTTGCAGCCCTAGAAATTGTTGTATTGTTATTCCAGATTTTGATTTTGACAACAAATACCCAATATAGCCAGTTCAATTAATGAAGGCAGAGACGGTAACTGAAAGGGGTGGGAGTGGGAGGGAAGACGAGCTGTAGAAAGCACCTTTGATGGAAAGAATTGAAAATAGATGAAAAATAGATGAATCTGCTACCAGAATACAGGTCCACTGAATTCTGCTTAAACTACTTGGGCTCTTTTTGACAAAAAAAAATTTACTTTTTATGAATATAGCATCACAAGGCTACAGAAAAGAGTCTCTTACTGAGTTCCAATTTGATCTTGTTGGGGGAGAAAAAAAGGTTTAGAAAACATTTTTACTGCTTAGTGGTGGAAGATTGCTGGCTGATTTATTCCAATTTACAAGTCAAAAGCCATAATGCACACCCAGTCAGGAATGAATTTTTAAATTTTTTTTTTATTGTATGTTTTGATTATAAGCACTTTTGGCTACTGACATTAACTTTGAGTTTGCATTAAAACACAGTATAGTTTTTAAGGAATTCAAAGCAAAAAAAAAAACCTAAAAGAATGTTGATACGACAATCAAATCAGTAACCAGTTAACTTTTTAAAAAATTACTAAGTATTTGGTGAAGGGATAAAACTAGTAGTAATGCATGAAATCCACAGATGAAGCCTTGAATTGATACTGAGAGTATGCCTGAGTAAGACTGCACTATTGCTCCCCTTTCTTTTCAGAGTACAACCGTGCTACTCTGTGTGGCTGTTGGCCCCAAACTCACACAGCTACGAATCTACTTATATCAGTAATCTCAGCAAACACAATTGGTTTACCTCGTGCTTAAAGTTAAGCAAGTAACTATTTGTAGAAGTGAGGCTTAGTGGACTGTGTCCAGCACGCACGGGAATTCTTTTATACCTGAGCAACATGGCTGAAGATGAGGGGTTCCTTGAAACTGGGCTTTGGTGGTGGTAGCAGAGCAAATTTTCACAAGCCATCAGATAAGCGTGATTTACACAGTAGTAGTGTTTATATGCTGTAATTCACTTAACTGGTAACCTGCAGCCAAATTCACAGTGTGCTTTGAATGTTTGCAAACAAAAAGACCTGACGAATCAAGCCTGTTGCTAAACATCATTTATTGTTGCTTCCTCTAAACCAGATTCTTTTTTCTTCTTCCCAGTAAGCAGTGCTGAAGCCTTTGAAAAGTTTAATGGAAATATTTGTGGCAATCAACCAGCTGATTCCTGTGTGAAACCTCATACTCTTCCTTGGAGACATAAAAGAATTGTGCAGTTTCTCATACCACACGCTGCTCCTTAGGACCAGTATTCATTGCTGCAACAGACAACCTAATACGATTTAAGTTGGTTAGAGAGACGCTTCTGTGATTAACATCTCTGCTTTAGAAAGTAGCATCCAGTAATAACTGTCAAAGCACGACCCAGCATGTAATAAATAGACGTGCTGAGAGAAGCAGTAGACTTAACTGAAACCACGTCAAGTGAACTCATCCTAGGTCTGCGTTGTCTCGTTATGTATATTGTTTTCTTACTTTCGGTCCAACCTGTGGTGCATAATTATATGATTGTAACGTTCCATGCTAAAAATGTAAGCAAAAGGTTTTAACTAAGTTAAAAACTTATAAAAATTACCTGATGGTATTTTTAAACTGGGTGACAGGGAATATAACAACCTTGTTTGCTCCCAAGTTTGGATTTGCAATTGTAAGTGTAGGACATTTGGCTGTACAAATCTAATTTCCCCCCTGCATAAACATTTTTGATGCTACGCTTCATTGCCTAATAATATGCAGGAATAAACATTTTGAAGGCTCCTGCTTTGAGAACAAAACCCATTTGCAAGTAGTAGCAATAGGTACTTTACAGCGTGAAAATCAAAATAACACTGGTTAAGTTATTGATTGATTGATTGATTGATATTGTTGGTGCCTACTTTGCAGGTGCTGGGCCCCGTTCCTACCAACCCTTATTCAGCTTCTTGTAGTCCTTCTGTGTTGTTCTGCCTCAGCAGGGACACGCAGCAGTGGCATAACAGCATGGAGCTTCGAGAGAATACTATTATAGAAATAATGAACAATTTAGGCTACGGTAAAGTTCGCAGATGGCCAGCAACATGGCAGATGGCCCGTGGAAGGCTATGCCACAGGTGTTCAAATGGACAAGGCTTCTTAGGGAGTAATAAAGAACAGAATCACTAAATAATCTTCTGTTTTTAGTGTTACCTGAATAATGAAAAAAATCTATAATGAATAATGGGTTTATATGACACTGTTCTCCCAACCCTCTATTGTGCTACGTGCATGCACACGAGTGTGCATCTACTGCAAAATTTTTACTGAGACCCATTACAGCCATCGCAGAATGGCAATAATTCTAAACTGGGGCCAAAGAAGGTGTATTATACACAATTTATATAAGAAGCATGAACTATAAGGTGCATCTGGCTGCTTTCTCTTCAAGTAGACGTTGGAAACAACAGCATTATGACATTCCTACCCATGGCACAAAGCAACACAGGCTCCTTCCCCCATTGAAAAGCAAATTATAATAGCATTCCAACAAAAATGCAGCTTCCTGCCCTTGTACCTGCTTAGGAATAACTGGAATAATGCAGAGGTAAAATCAGGCTCCTGAGCTTCAAGAAGCCATACCACAGCCTTCTGCTTAAAGGATAAAGTCACTGTGATGAAAAGCAATTTCTGTAGACAAAGCTACTGGAATAAAAGTCTTAGACTGCTGTTTTGTTGGATGAGAGTCTATCTTTATTTATCTGGTAAATTAAATATCCCATGATGGATGCATACTCTTAAATGTTCCAGTTTGTTATATTCACTAATTCCCAGTAAAAGAAACTATTTCTAATTTCTGCAGCTGGCAGTCGGGTTTCTGAAATTGCAGGCTTTGTTGAATGTCACTCTACCTCTGGAACTGCTCCGGTACCTGGCAAAATACATTAGCCCTTGGGAACAGACGCCTGAAGAACTGAAGCACAACCTATGATATACTTCGCAAAGCTTTTAATCTTTTTGCTTTCAAAAAATATGAGTCCCACGATAGCCTGTACACGCACTTCACATCAGAGATCCTCTTTTTATTTATTTTTTTTTTTTAATTGAAAAAAAGATACTCCTCTTGAAAGCCAAACTCTAGCTGTGACAACATGTAGCACAATACGGTCTGCTTCAGCAGTTGATTATCCTAGATTAACAACAGAGATGTTTTGCAATTCACAGATGGCTGCTCTTCAAAATAAACAGCCAGTAACCGCACACAGAATGCCTTGCTGCTTAATCAGAAATTCTTTGTCTTAGTGTTTTAGGTGGTCTCTAGGCATCGTTTATCACTTCCATCAGTCATGTTAGCATGGAGTCTAATTACCACTCAGATTAATATTGGTGTGTCCTTCACCTCCAGAAAAGTGAATTTTTGAGTTGCTACGCAAAGGCTGCGATGATCCATAGAGAATGGTGAAAGAGTGTTGGCTCATTAAGGAGAACAAGATCACAGCAGAGAGCAGACACAACACAGGGCTACAGGAGGTGGGGGGGAAAGGTTTGCTCTTGATAATACCCTTTAAAGCTCAGAGTAAAATTTGAGATTCCCGAATTTGTCCGAACTGCAGATTGCTCCTCTGCAGTCAGCACGTATCTGTGAAAGCAGCTGGCAAAGCGTTTCACCTCCCTCTAGCGCTAGCTCATGTGAAGAATGACAGCCTGTTGCTGCTAGCAGCAACCCTCTTAACTGAAATGCCAGACACAGATGAATTCCATCTAATAGTTCCACTTCTACTCTGTGCTTGTGTTAACGTCAACATAGAATTTCAATTTTGTTTTCGTTTGCTTCTTAAAAACATAAGAAAATGACTTAAAAAGATCATTCAAACTGCAAGTTGGTACTTAAAATCTGGAAAATCTGAGAGTGAAATATTTTAACCAAGATTTCTTGTACCTACACAGAAAGCTTTAATGATGTAACAGAATACTCTTCATTGCCTGTTTTTCTGGAAGAAAAACAACCCACAAAACCCCCAAAAAGCCAAACCAAGCCAAGAACTGAGGCTGTGCTTTTTTCCCCACCTGTCGGTCTCTTTCGTTTCCTCTCCCTCATAAATTTTGAACCAACTAGCCAACCCCAACTTGTGTTTCTCCAGAGAGGTGGGAAGAACACAAAGTTCCTGTCAGTTGAATGATGACTGAGGAGACCAGTAGCTTATTTTGTGGTGTTTGCCAGCAGATGAGCAAATGTGCATATATGATGCAGCTGAGTAGCACTTTGGTGGCCATAATCAGCCAGTGCAGGTGCTATTTCCTCTCTGCTGGTGATTAGGGGGTGAAAGACTGAGCTAGCAGTGCTGCAGGATGAGAGCTCGGAAGGCACAGGCACGTGTGGGGTGGGGAGAGACATCCAGGGACAGAAGGTATTTTGTGTGGAAGGATATAGGAGCTAGTGTCACTTGGTCTGCCACCCATGGCGGACAGTCCTGCTCTTAGGAAAGGTATTTCCTGGTTGTATGCTTTGCTCTTGCCCTGCTCACCTGCTGCAGAAGATGAAAGGCCCGCAAGATGATGGAAATAAGCTCTCCCCCAGAGTGACAGGCATCAAACGTCATCGTGAGTAACTGGATTCTCCCGCATTCTGGTCTTTACCCCATTTGGTTGGTTTTTTTTTTTTTTGGAATGCTGTGGGAGATGTTACTTTCTCCAGCTTTATTGGGAGGTTTCTGTCCTGAAGCTGTTCCTGTCATTTGCTTGAACTACAGGTAATTAAACAGGTTGTTGAAATGGCATGATTTGCTTAGTGGTTTAGCTGTCTGCAAATGTGCTCCACTTCCTCTTGACATGTTAGCAAACTCAAATGATGGCTTTAGCAAGTTCGGAAAGGCGGTTTGCAATTGATGTTCAACAGCTCCTCTTTAACAAACAAATGGGAAGCTTCTGCGGAATAGAAGACTCTCTTCATTTGGGCTGTAACTTATTTGTATCAGCTTCGTGTGCAGATTTGGTGTCTCTTAACTACCTAAAAATCTTGTTTGTTTAGTGATAAATAGCTTATGTTATTTTAAATCTTCATGACTCAATGATCTTTCAAAGGATGTATGTGTGAGCTCTGCTTGTGCCCTAGGGAAAGTGTTAGACATTGCTATAGTTTCTGTGCTTTGTCTCAGGAAGTTTGGCTGCCTGTAGTTTGTCTTCTCAGTTCGGTGTTGACTGTAGTATGCAGACCAATTAAATTAAAGGGGAAAATATAGAGAATAAGTGGAAGAGGAGAGACATTAATATGTATCAAGATCATATTTCCTCTTTCTCTTTCCCTCTCTGTAATTAAATTAAATTACTGACGTCTGTGACTATTTGTGGATCACCTTCCCATAATATGATTTTTTTTTTTCCTGTCTTCTTTCTTCCTGCTTAAAGTTATTTTATTTCTCAGTAGTTACTGGGAAATGTTATTCTCCAGTGAGGGCTAATCGAGAATATTTAACCATTGGGCGACGTGCACTCTCGTTATCGAGCAGAAGAGGGCACTAAATCAAAAGCAGTATGATTACTACAACCCAGAACACAGAAAGAATCCCCCATTGCCAAAACAATACAGCTGAACAATACAGTAAGAAATGAATAATGTATGCTTTTATTCACTGGAGAAAATTAGCTAGATTTTTTTTTTTAAGTTTAATTGTGGTTTGGAGAAAATCCAAATCATACAGATCCTTTTCATTCCGCTGTTGTAGTAAGTGACTAATTTCCAATGCAAAGTATTTGGTGCTGAGGCTGTTACAATACGAGAGGAGCCAAACCTGGAGTAACTGTTCAAGGCTTGACAGTTCTTGCCAATGGGAACACAGTGAGGCTGGGTGTGAATGTCTTTGTTTCTATTTAAATGATTAATGAAGTTCTATAAAATCAAAATCACTGCACTCTTGCCCCTTTCCACTCGATACAAGTATCAGCAGTTAGAAGGAGGTTACACAAAGTATTCAGTCCTGGTTATAAACAAAGAGAGAAGGACTTTGAAGTGTTTCAAGTTGTTACTTTATCAGAAAAACCTTAATGCCTTGATTTCCACTCCCTGCTCGTTTGCTTTCAGCACGTCTCTTCTCAGAATCTTGTCTTCTGTACCAGTTCTGAGATACCCTATGTCAGGCGCTATCTACATGAAGACATTTACTAATTGCAGAGCTTGAATGTTCCTAAATGAAAAGTAATTTCCGATGGTGAAATAATATGCTATGAAAGATAAATTAGTCTTTGAGGACAATTCTTTTTTTCATTTTTCTTTAAAGCAACACAGTTGAAAACAGGACTAGATAGCATCTGTAGGATATTCCTTCTTGCAAAATGCCAGAGTTCCCAAAGGATTTTCTTATATCAGAAGTGTCTTGTGTGAGCATTGTTTTCTGCTATGTCTGAATTAAGAAAATTAACATTCCACGTATTTTTGAGTGAAAATGAGGTAAAGTCCTCTTTCACACTTACTCTATTTTTTCTGAGACATTGCAACTATATTTTAAAATGTATCTAACGTACCGCAACAAACTGCTACAAATTCCTCCTTTATTCCTTCCTTCTTAAAAGCAGCACAAATCTATTCAAGGGTAAAATCCTGCCCCTGATGGGCTTGTTTCAGCATTGCATTGCTCCCCTGCTCTAATCACGTAACTCCCATGTAATTAGTGGCGTTACAACCCCTGAAATGCTGAGGATCAGAAGCTTCTTGTGCTTACTTGCTTTACTTAAAAGTACAATGCTACTTTGCTTGTAAAGGAGGGTGTGTGTTTGTTTTCTGGTTTGAGGTTTTATTTTATTTTCTTTACTTCTAACTTGTGTGCCACCAAAGGGAAATTATAAAGGAGACAGAATGAATTCAGAAAAGATTAGGATTAGACATGTGATTTAAAGGACTTTACTTTAAAATATAAGCTGCTTTAGTGGCTTAGAGCATGAATAAAATCAAGGGGTAGACAGAAAGTTTAACCAAGTTTGAGTTAAGCTGACACTAGTCATGTGTCTTCATAGCAAAGAAACCTTGCATTTGAAGGCAACAAAAAGTCTGAAACGTTGACTTAAAGATACCAGATCTGGAATTCTTCACAGATGGAGCATTTATTTATCTGATATTTATCCTTGGCAATAGAAATATGCAAATCATCAGATCTATAGACCTCAAGTTAGGTCTCATGTCCTTGCAAAAATAACTGCAAAAGCTGGTGAGCCTTGCTTGTGCGTGCCAAGTCAACCTGATCCTCAGCACGGCGTCTGGAAGGTGTATTCCCCTGTCCTGCAGACAGGAGTGGCTGCAGGAGATGGGCTGCCCGCCCCTGTAAAGTGTGAATACTGACTTGCTTTCCAGGATTAACTGCCTGTTTGACCAGCACCTTGTGGTGGCAGGGGTTGAAAGCACTGGTGCCATCCTTCGCTGCTTCTCTGTCATATATTTGCACCTTTTTTACAAAGTATTTACAAAGCGACTGAGGGAAATACTTGTCGCTTTGTCACACATGAAAGAGCTATCCAGTGGCCCTTTCTGAACCCAGCATTTGAGGTATTGCTTCCTGCAGTTGCCTGGGACTGGTACTAAAGATCTGCTCCAGCCATCAGTAGTGTGTTAAAATAGCCTTTTCCATTTTGGATCTCTCCAACTTGGTCAACTGCCAAAAAAACCCATTGGAAGGATAGATGAGGAACTTGTCTCCTGACTTTTGTGTCTGCTCTGCACCGGGGTACAGCAACTTAAGGATATGATACTGTCCAGAGTATTCCAGTTTCTCACCATTCTGAGTGGTATTATTCCACCAGCAATAATCTTTGAGCTCTCAGCTCACAATGCAATACTTCTTTTTTTTTTTTTTTTTTTTTTCCCTATGAGGGCACGCTAGGGTCTCAGAAGTCACCTTATATAAAAGCAAGACCATTCAAATGTTCCGGAGTTGTATTAGTGAAGTGATCGCTTTTGGGACAAATACATGCAACAAAATATTCATCCCACACAGCCCATCAGGAATTTCCTTCCTGCTGGCAGAGAGAGCTTCAGTAATACGTAAGACAGCAGCCAGTAACATCCCTTGGAGCAGGCTGACAATGAGTATCCTAGAATCTAAATGTTAGTTTTAGCAAGCACAGGGATCAGATTTGGGGTTTGATTTCTACGGACTGCCTTTATTTTGGATAATTCTATGCTTAGAGCTTCCTTGAAAATGCTGAGTTTATAGGTTTACAATTAGATGGCAACATGCTGTGTATCCGAGACCAAGCAGAGCTTCCATCAGGGTGCCTTTTAAGTGCTTTTCACGCATGTCCCACAACTCCACATTTTCCATAGCTATATTCAGAGCAGCCTCTATTGTAACACTTGGTTTACTATGGATTTGTAGTTTATATGGAAGTTCCCTTGTCATCTTTATCTCTCTAATCCCAGCTGTATCCTCTCTGGTCATGTGATCTTTTGCTGCTGTCCCATCAGCCTTCCTCATGTCTTCTAATCCCAATAGTGCCACCAGTTTTCCACTACATCTCCATATACCTCAAATGCCTTCTTTTTTAGCGGGGGAGAAAGCAATTAAGTCATCTAAGAAATAGCATTGCTGTAGCTGGGACACAGCTATATGCATATTAATACATCAACTGGCTGCTGTAGGTCACCATAAAAAATAGCTGCTTTCTGGTGGGGACACACATTGGCATTGGTCTCATCTGCTCTGACACTTGCATTCTTGAAAATTGTAGGAACTTATCTTTGAGATCTCTACCCTTTTATAAAATCAAGATGAAATTGGTGAACAATGTCAAAGGGAAAGAAACGACAGAGAGGTGGACCGACACACAGAGAGCTAGGTCTCAGCAAAGCTTGTTTCCTTAGGTTAAAATGTAGATTAATTTAGTTATGTTGGAATAGTGCACAAGCAAAAATGGGGTGCTTTTCTGTGACTGCATAAACACAATATGGAGTCTATTAAAAGTTCATGTGAAAAAAGAAACAAAAAAGCAAACAAAGACACCAAAAATATTGTGGTTTTTATTTTTAAAATTATCATTAGTTTTTACTGTTGCTCTGTCTCTGGTTTTCACAAAATAGTCTGTATGTTCTTCAAGCCTACCTTAGGAAGGAAAAAAACCTAATTACACCTGTAGAGTTACTGCTGCTTCATTAACAATGATTTTACAGAATGGACTGACTGACAGAAGGGTCGTGGGACCCTCACTCCCTTATTTCTTCTGGGTCATTTCTTGGTCATTTCTTCTGGGTCATACTTCTGGGTCTGAATCAGTGTAACTTTCCTCTTTCATCTGAACAACCGAAGGCAGTAAGCTTAGCACATAGAATTAGATAGGCTACAGTCTTTTGACAGCCAACGTTTAAAAAGCAATGTGGGCTGCAGCTTTCTATATGCCAAAGGGGCAGAGAAGCATCTGTTGAACTACTGACCCAATGCTACCACGCAACACTGTCCCAGCAATAGCAGTTTTGAATTGACTGCAGGTCTGCCTCATGAGGGCCACTATTTTTTTTTTTTTAATAGCTTCATCACTTATATAACTTAAAAAATTAATTCAACAGAACAGACCCAAATCCCTTGGTGGCCCTGTTTTTGTTTTTTTTTTTCATTTTGAAGTTTAATATTTTTCAGCATAGCTTTCCAACTAGCTTAAGGTAAACCACAAAGAGCTATTCCTAAGAGAAACATAATTTTCCAGATGAGAGTTCATCTAGTTTCATTTAAAAACAAACAAACCAAAAAAGAAGCACCAGAGAAAGAAATGAAGATACCATTGTGATTATCTCCAACCAGGGCTGGTTTTCTCTGCAGAGAAGCACAGGTCTCTGCACTCAGAGAGCACTTGCCACGACTCCCTCCCAGAGAGGTGCTGCTGAACTTCCACTGAAAATGGCTGGACACCTGAGCTCATTAGAAGAAAAAGTGAGAAGTGGGAGTTGCATAAATAAACTAGATTGAGTGATGCAGAAACTTCTGTCCTGTGACATCCAAACAGAGTGGAGAAAAACTGAATCAACAGAGGATTACAGTTGGCAGGAAAATGAACATCAGCATTACAGAAGGGAGGACCACTTCAAGTCTGTCTTTAGAGCACCCCTAAATGGTCACCGTGTCACCCAATGACTCCATGAAGGAGCTACTGAGAGATATAAACCAAAGCTGCTTTGTATGGCTTTTGTTCAGCTGACAGTGGGCCTACCTTTTGGAAAAAAAGGTCTGCTCTTCTCCATGAAAAGGATCATGGCAAGAGATTTCCTTCTTTTTCTGAATTTTAACTTAGACCCATGGAAAGAAGAAGAAAAAACCCAGCTGAGTGAGCATGTGAAGTCAGGACTAATTAAGTACTAAAGATGAGGCTGACAGCAGTTAAGTCTGCCAGGCTGAAAAAGAACTAGAATGGAGGGCTAAAACTCCCACACAGTTAGACTTATTTCTGGCCTAAAACAAGGCCATTTTTGCCATGAACGCTTTAGTCTTTTCCTCCCAATATCCCACCATTTTCCTGACTTGTTTTTTATCTTTGTTATAGGTAGTCTTCATTTATTTTAGGTTGTCAGCTGCTATCTCCGACCTTGTTCCAAGGCCCATAAAATGTGAATATCCATAATCCACAGTCTATGAGATTTTAACTTGACACTTCTGTTGATACAATTTGCATGCTTGTATGTTAGAGCATTAAAACAGTTGCATTTTCTAATATGCAAACACTGAACACTATTTTATGATTTCTAACAGCAACATGGATATCAGCTACATTGTTAATAAATGACAATTCCCCCCCCCCATGTAGTTTAATACTTCCTCTTAAAAAGAGCTAAAAGTGATACCTCTCGTTTAAACAGCACACAGACAACTGAAATTTCATATGTAAATTAGTAGCAAATTAATGACAGCCAAGTGTATGCCTTATTAAATGTCCGGCAAGCTTAGCATGTGGCAAGACCTCAAATTTGCTATGACGTGTGCTTTATTACACAGTGATGGCTAAGTTTCAGTTTACACCTCAGTAGTGGCCACTTAAATAAGGTGCTGCGGGTGGCACCATCTATTATTAACGTCTCCTGACACATTTTTGGAAGGAAAGAATCCCCAATGTTTCCATGCTTCAGGGCACAGCCCTGATATTTTTAGGGCTACTGACTTCACTGTCAGGGAGATGTTTGTCCTGCATGTGGGGAAAAAAAAAACGCCCATGTTATATATCTGGAAAACTATGGTTTGTACGTAACCTATAAAAGCCAGTCTGATTCTAGGGCCTAAAGACACCTGTAAGATATTTACTTAGGAAAGGAGGCTGATGGCACTAAGATGCAGAGGAAAGCAAAATCCGGTTCGTATGCATAAGAAACAGGAGTCAGACCTGTGGAGCAGTGGGTGGCAATATGCCTAAAGCAGAAAGTGGGGATTGGAAATCAGATTTGGTGGAGAAGGACATAAACAGGAGTGCTAAGGGAGCTGTAGGCATGGACGGTCAGATGGGAATTGAGATGTAGCAAAGAAGTGCTTTTGCAGACTGACGACAGCGTGCATGCGTGTGTGTGGTTGTGTACGGTCTGTGTACCACTGCTCAGCGCTGAGGGCGCCCGCTAAAAAGGAGTATGTCAGACTTTTACAACGTACAGGCACAAGGGGGCCCAAATCAGTTTGAACAGAAAAGCTTTAGTCTAGAATTCTTTTTGAGCAAGTGGCTTTGCAATGTTTAAAGTCTTGATGGCAATGTGATTATTTTTTTTTTTTTGTCTGTAATGAAAATATAATGCCTTCTATTTTCTATTCAGCTAAAGCTCTTTGGTTTGTTACTGTGAAAGACAAAGGGTATGCAGGTTAAAGCCTAGTATTTGTAAAAGAGAGTACCAATCCTGTCCTAAACCTCTCAGCCCAGTCTAAATCAAGACAGTCTTGATATGTACTTGGTTTGTGAGCAGATTCTGACGACAATACATCTCATATTGACCAGGGAGTAACAAATGCATTTCAAATCTGGCTACTTTCAAAAACTATGCCCTCTAAAAGAGACAGCGGTGATTGAGGAAAACTTGAAACTGACGTTTCAGCGTTGCTCCTACAAGTCGCCGGCTGAAACCAGTTCTGTAGGACTGAATCGCAGCATGGTTTAGGTTGGAAGAAGCCATAAGTACCATTGGGCAGGGACGTCGCCCACTAGACCAGGTTGCTTAAAGCCCCATCCAGCCTGGTTTTGAACACTTCCAGGGAAGCGGACTTCTGTCAGCAACCTCTTCACCCTCAGAGTGAAGAACTTCTCCCTGATACCTAATCTGCATCTACCCCTTTCCAGTTTTCATTACCCCTCTTCCACAGGCTGCCCTAGACGCAGCTCATTCCCTCACGTACCAAAAGCAATCGCAGAAAACAATTAACACCCCCCCCCTCCCCGGTGGCTGTATGCAAACGTTGGAAGGGTTTTCTGGAAGCAGGCTGCTGCTCACCCCTTTCCGACGCAGGGCCGTTGCTGAGGGGCACCGAGACAGCCCCCCCCCCGCCCCCCGCCGCTATGAAACGGGGTTTTTCCCCCTCGGCTTCGCTCTCTGCCTCCGGGACGTCGGCTCCCTTCAAGCTCCGGGCAGGGCGAGGGGGCGAAACCACCGGGAGGGCTCTCTCCCTCCCCGCCCGCCCGTTAACGGCCGCTCCCTGAGGGGAGCCTCGCGCCCCGGCCGGCCTCAAGGGCTCGAGCGCAGGCGCGGGGCGGCCGCGCATGCCCGCAGCGCCCCCGCGCGCCTTGGCGGCGCGAGCATGTGCAGAGGCGGCGGGAGGGGGAGAGCGGAGGGAGGGAGGGAGGGAGGGGGGGGCCGGGCCGGGGCCGGGCAGGTTGCGCCGTTGCGCCCGCCCCTCCCGCCGCTGGGGCGGCCCTGGCCCCGGCCGCGGCTCCGGCTCTGGCTCTGCCCCGGGCGGCGCCCACCGACTCCCGGCTCCGGCGGGCGACGCGACGGATCGGCGGCCTGTACGGGGGCACGGTAAGGGCGCGGCGCCGGCTGCTGCCGCCGCGGCGGGCGGGACGGGCGCTGACAGGCGGCCCTGGGAGGGAGAGAGGGAGGGAGTGGGGGCGGCCGCCCCGTGAGGGGGCCGCCGCCCCCCCCCACCCCCCCCCCACCCCGTGGAAGGGGGCTGCGGGACCGGGCCGTCCCGAGGGGCGGCCGCTGAGGGGTGTGGGGCAGCCCCGGGGGTGGCGGAGCCGGAGGTCGCTCCGGCTTCCCCCTCCCCACCGCGCTTTCGTTTCGGCGTGGGGCTGGGTGCGGCGGAGCGGCGGTTGAGGCCGGGGGACGCCCCTCTCTCCCCCTTGCCTGGCCCGGCCTGCGGAGGGGAGGCGGGGGGGGGGGGGGGTTGTCGTGTCGTTGGGGAGCGGCGGGGCGGTTTGCCGGCGGCTGTCAGGGTGAAGGCGGGCCTCGCCGGGCCCCGCAACCCCTCCCGGGCCGGGGCAGCGCGGCGGGGGCAGCGCCTTGTTTACACAGGGCGTCGGGAAGAAGATGGCAGCCCGGGCGGGCTGGCCGGCGGCTGTCATGCGTGCTTGGCTCCTCCCGGGCGGGCGGTGGGATAGACCCGCCGGGCCCGGAGACGCCCGACCCGGCCCCCGGAGCCGCCCTTCTCCCCCGCTCTGGGGTTCAACCCTGCCTAAACAGCTGAGGTTCTGGCGTATTTTTTTTTTAATTACGCGCCCGTGAGATGTGCTTCCGCGCACAGAGCTAACATCTCTGGTGTTCGTGTTTAGCTGTTACCTTTTAGGATGTGTTCTCTCACGTCTCTTCCCCCCCCCCCGCTAAATAATTCAGTTCTTCATTCTGCATCTTCCCTCGTCGCTGTCAGGCTCCTTTGTGACTTGTTTTTTTTTAAACCTTCCTTTAGCAAAGATTGCTAAAGCTGTAAGTTTGTGAGGAGGGTTCTCCATCCGCTGAGTTCCTCTCTTGGCGTGCTTTGAAGTTGCCTGTCCTCCTTGGGCTGATAATTACTCACCTTCCTTGCAAGTTAATCATATAGCTTTTTTGGCACTTTCCGATTGGTGTATCTCCGTGCATCAAACTCTGAGAGCTTCCTAGTTAGTCAAGACAAGTAGCATGAAATGCAGTTGAGTCCAGGGATATAGGAACATAATCATTAGGGAATTCTCAATGCTCTAACAATAAAATTTGAAAGCAATTCAGATATTTCTGTGCCCTAAAAATGTAGAAGTAACATTTTTGCATGTTTCATGCTATAAGTTTCAAATGAGGCAAAAGTGTAAGCACTGGTGATTTGGGTAAAGCTTGGAGAACATAGGAGTTTTGAATCACTTTATAGAAATGTCTGTTATTAGGGTATGTTGAAAACCCCGTATCGTTGTTTTAGAAGGGATGTCATGAAGCTGTCTGTTATATTAAGTACTGCAGGAAAGATCTGTGTCAGTCACTGTTACCACAAAACTAAACTTTTTTTCAAGGATCTTGAAATACAAGTCTGTATGTTATGTGTCTGATCCAAGAATCCTCTTCCTCTCTATCCCCTCGCTCCAGCTCTGATAATGTAACAGGATCAGATGGTTTAGGAAAGGTTCTGGGAACAGGATGGGTATTTTGTATGGTACTTTGAGTGACATACTCTTTCCATCTCTGAGGTTTCAATAATATCTGGTTCAGAAGGTCCCTAAACTTCAGACTGTATGTGCATCTTTGTGTTCAATGGTAGCGTAAACCATTCGGGGGTTTCACCTCCATAAAACTGTCTGACTTGCATCTTATAACTTACTGTTTTGAGCTCTGGAATATCCTGTGAAAATTAATGACATACTTTGTGTGCACTACCTTCTTTTGTGTGTGTGTGTGTTGTTTTTTTTGTTTGTTTGGGTTTAGTTTTTTTTTTTTTCCCCCCTTTGTTTTAAGCCTGCATCCTCCCCATTTAATTTTATTCAGTCTCTTTTATTATGTAAAATGATGAATAATTGCTCCCTCTCTGGCTTGTTGGAGAGTGGAAATAGATGTTAAGGACCAGCAATTGACACAGTGGAAAGAGAAGTGCTGGTACAAAGTAAGGGTATGTGTTATGAGGCTTCTGTCAGAGGGAAGAGAAGGTTTCAGGGGATCTTTAAATAGAGAGCAGTGGGAAGAGAGCCTGCTAATAGGATGAAAAACGGGAAGGTCCAGAGGCAGCCTGCTGAAGCCACAAAGCTTTTTGCAGGACGTTAATAGTTTTTAGGTGATTATAAGCTTATGTGTTTTGGGGCTCATCAGCTTTAGCTATTGAGGTTTCAGAGCAAACTTTGGATGGTCAGATTATCAAATTAAATATGTATGGAAGGAGTTCCTCTGGTTTCTTACTGGATTTGGTATATCATTAGTTTGATCCAGTGTAATATTTTCTGTGCATTCAGCATTAAAATTATTGCCTTGTTGTATGGAAACCTCTGAAGTTTGATGTGGCCAGGAATACTTGCTTTGACGGTTTCTCAATTTGATTTCCTTTTCTGTAACTTTTAGGGATTGGTGTAATTTATAAGGTACTATAAATTGCATGGATTGTTTTGTTCCCTTAATATTGTGGATGCAAAGATTTACTTTGTATCCTCTTTTTGAGCACGCCTCCTGGTTCTTTAGCTATTTACCAGTTTAATTCTTTTTTTCACTGTCAGCTTTTGCAGTAACTTAGTTTTTCAGTTTTTAGACTTATTCTAGGCTTCAAAAAAAAAAAAAGTTAATTCGCCAAATCTTCTACAAATGTCAGTGTGAATCAGTTAGCCAGAACTGTAAAAATTATCTGGGAAAATGTCTTAAAAAAGAACTTTCAGTCAACATAAAAAACTTTTTACAGTGTGTGCTATGGTTTATGTATTGGAGCGATAGTGACATTTACTGGTATATTTGCAGTGCTGCCTATGAAAGACCACCTTTGTACCCTTGGAAGCCTTGTTACAGTTATTGGGATTCTGCAGTGATCTTGGCCAGTGTATTTCTGTTCATATAACTGATTTCATTTTCAAGCCGGTTTCCTTAACTTCTTTTTGATTAAGCCAAAGGAAGGCCTTTTTGAAAAAAGTTGTGTGTGATGCTACTGCTGGCTGCAGTCCTGCCCTTGCGGTTGCATCTGTGGAGGTATCCGCATAAATCTCTCCTCGGGATTTGGGATGCCAGCTGAATAAAAGGGCGACATTGTTCCAAGTACTCTTATGTTTCTTCTGAGTGCTGCGGGAGCAGCTGCCTCTGGTCACTGCTGCCCAGTCTTCTGCATGTTTGTCTTGTTTTCGTGTGTGGGTACGTGTGTGTGCATCTTTTTTTTTTTCTTTTTTCCACATTTATTTCAGTTTAAATAAAAGCGTGCTTGAACTATTTGCAGATTTGTATTTAGACTTTTGTTTTGAAGCTAGTCCTAAATTATTTCAGTTCGAGTCTGGCCTACTGGTCACACTACCATCCTTTCCACACTGTTTTTTTCAATTGTTATTTTAAATTCTGTTCAGCTGCATGTTTGCTTCTCTGTTAACTTGATAGGTGGTTATGCACAGGGGGATAGACTTAAGATTCTGTTTTTTGTGGGACTGCTACGTGTTCATCACAGTTGTGATTTGGAGTGTTTTTTAAGCTTCTCTGGTAGCTGCTGAAAACATAAGAGGACTATTTGGATTTTTTTCTAGGCAGACAGTTGGATACATAATGCAGGCCATATAAATGTACTATTAAATATGTGGATAAACTGTTTGGTTTTTTACGGCTTCTATGACAAGTGCCCTGTAGGCTCTGAAGACGTATGTGCTGTTATTGATCTTCTTCACCAGTGAAAATTATCAAAAACTTGAGTCTTTGTTGTGTCTTTTGTAGTGGTAAACAGTTAGAAAGCTCTTCCTGTTGAGGCAAAGAGTGTGGCTTTAAGAGTCGGATTTTTGTGTGATTTTTTTTTGTTTGTTTGTTTTTTTGAGGGTGGGAGCACCTAGACTTATTTTTGTTTTCCCATGAGATATGTATAAAAATAACAGATGATGCTGTTTCCTTGTTGCAAGGGGTATTCCAAATGTTTCAGAACTAGTTTCGCTCTTTTCATGACCAGGAAGAACAGGAGTGGATGTCAGATTTGTGACAAAATGATTTGGTCGTGTCTTTTGGAAATGTTAGATATTTCCATGTTTTTTTCTTCAAATGTCTTCCTATGTTCTAAGCATCTGTCCAGAGAGGAATTAAATGTATAGTGTGTGATGTTTTGTTTATAATATTTAAAAAAAAAAAAATAAAATCTTTCTACATGTCATTCTGTAATTCCAAACCAGTCATATTTTGAACCAGCTTCCATGCTGGCTAGTTGTATCACCAGGGATAGCCCAGTTTCTTACAAACCAGAATTATCTCTTACTTTAAGAATCTGAGTCTAATTGCCTTTTGGCTTTTTTGTCTCAGCCTTGGGAAATGTGAATTTTGGAACTGATTTCTGAAAGTGGCTAGGTAGTCTTTTCCTTTTACAGAAACCAAATTTGTTGTGACTTGCTAGGGAAAGAATGAGAAAAAGATTCATTATTCTAGTGAAATCTGATGGAGAAACAAAAAGGCTTCCACAAGAACATACTGCTTAGGGAAAGGGAAGAGGGCAGACACCTTGTTGGTGCATCCAAAAGGAGGGTGTGTCTGGAGGAATCTGACATACACTTAGGTGTGTGAAGTGTGTTTGTGCGTTTATTTTAACTTAGAACTTCTAAACCAGTCTGAACTGAAGCTCCTTCAACTTCCCACTTGCTGGCCAGTGGGCTTGCCTTTTTCCCCACCCTGTCAGGTTTTTGAAAAGGTTGCTGAATAGCAAGACTCTTAGTATGAAGTTCAAATCCTGTTATATAAAGACTCTGGGTCTTTCATTTATTCCTTGCCTGGACTGTTCTGTGCCATCAGTCTAAAGATACCGTCCTTTTAATGAATGCTAACATACAGCATCTCACTCATTCTTCAGTGTATTTTCCCCTATAAAAGCCTACTGGAACTGGAAAATGAGGATTATCATTAGGTTCCTGCATTGCCTTATCTTCACTTCTATGGGTAATTGGCAATTCAAGCACAAAAGTAATCTAAACTTCTTGTAACCTGGGAGACAGAAATAGCAATTTTTTGACATAGCCTTATCTAGTACACAGTATTAAGTGTTTTCAGTTGTTACAGTTTGGCAGCTGTTTGGCCACCTGTGTGGGATTATAGTACATAAAATATGAATATACAGTACACGTGGTCAAGTATATGATTGTGTATTTGTGTTAGCATACTGCATGAGAACCAAATTAGCTTTGTGATGTGCTTAAGCTATGCCAAGGTACTACAAGAAGCAGTGTATGCTCTTACATAGATAGAAGCTTGAGTTGCCAGAGTAATACTGATGTTTGAAATTGGTTGGAGGCTGTGCTTGGAAATTAAAATGCAAGCTCCGTTCTTTGGACTTCTCTTTTGGGTTATGGTTGCTTGGCAGTATTTCTAGTGTGGATGTAGATGGAAAACTGTAGAAGAGGAAAAGTCCTCTTACAGTAAGAGTGATTTTTAAAATTTTTCCTACTGATTGATTTAGTGTATTCATAAACAGCTGTTTTCCTACTTCATGTATTTCTGATTGTAAAGACTTTTGAAATAATATGGTAATTGATAGGCAGGTAAGGAGTAGGCTTTTTGTGTGAAAAGCCTGGAGGGTGACAGGGGTGTCTCGCTCCAGGGGTGCTTGTTAAAGACTTCCCAGCTCGAATCTTGTTTGGGGAGCAGAGAAGGTCTTTGCTTTCTTTTTCATCAGGGAAAATATTAGTAATCAAAAAGTGATGCTAGCTTTTCAAATGAAACAATGGAAAATAAAGTGTCACTGTGTTGGTTTTTCTGTGCTATTACAAGTGAAATATTTTAAGGTATGAATCATGCTTTCTCATGTCAAGTTTACTACCTATGTAAGCTAAAAATGTGTTAATTTTGTTTCTAAATTACATGTATTTTTTCCGTTTTTTTTTTTTTTTGCAATATATCTTGTGCTTATTCCGCTGCTACTATGATAGTGATTTAAGATGATCTTCTGTTTTTCATTCTATTTCATGAGGATTAGTTGCCTAGAAAACTGCTATCAGAATTTATTCTCCTTTTTGTATGTAAGAGTGAAGAATATGAATAACATACTCTTTTCTTTGTTTATTTGGTGGGTTTTTTTGTTTGTTTAGTGCTTTTTTGTTTGTTTAATTTTTTTGTTGTTGTTGTCTGTTTTCTTGATGTGTTTTTGTAGTAACTTGCCATCCACTGTGTGGCTACTGACTTTATGTGCTAAGTTGGTATGGTAACATAAATGATGCCTTTCTGAGCATATTTTTATGGTGTGCTGAAGAATCCTTGGTACCGTGAGAAATGAAAGTTTTAAAAAAGTTTTCGTATAGCACTTTTTTTTTTCTTTTTTTTTTTTTCTTGCTTAGTTGACATCCAATCGGGGAGATCAGTAATTGTAACTTTCACTAGTATAGCTAAGCTATTGTGCCTATAAAGATTTCCGTACCCATAGGAAGCCCAGTGCATGAGCCTGAGCTAGCTTGTCCAAGATCAATTTAGTTTAAGCTGACTGCTTGCTCTTGAAAAGCAGGCTTAGTGAGTTTACCCACTGGAGTATTAACTAAAATTTTGTTCTTCAGTATGTGTTGGGAGATTTTGTTTTCTTGCAGACCTCAGTGATAGTGCTAGCTTTCTAAATGAATGGATTTTATTAAAAATACTGGGCTAAATCCTGCCTTCTGTTATAACGCATTGATCTGAGTGGAGTTACTTGCGAGGGTAATTGATATCAGATTGGGTTCATGTCTCACATGGAGTATGTGCTTTCTGTTGTACAGTGGAAAAGCCAAACTTCTTAGTTTGCATCTTGAAGTAGTAAACTGCTCCTCACAGCCCAAAGTTTACGAACACAAATTTTTTTTTTTGTCTTTTCCAAAGACAGGATGTGAGTAATAATATTTATTCAGAATAAATAAATAGCAGTTGTTTAGAAACAGAGCACTGCTGTTTATCTATTAAAGAAATTCACAAAGATGTAGGTTATATACCTTTGTAGGTTCAGTGAGTCCATGGTATGTGCAAATTAAAGCATTTTTTTTTTGGACTCAAGAATTGCTTCTATAGGCAAAAAAGAGGAATTGCTACAATACTTCTTATTTCAAAGAAAACTGTAGATTAGAAATTAGGTATGTATTTGTGAGACGTGTATGATATATGCATTGCTTTAAAATGGCAGTATGTTTGAAGGCTTTATGAAACTAGTTATGAAACTTTATGAAACTAGCTTTATGAAATAAGTATGAAACTTGTAGAACAAAGAAAATGTAATAAAAAAAATCTCATAATTTAATAGAAAAACAATAACTTTAGATATGCTGCACTAACTCAAACGTATATATGCCTCAAAAAAAGTAGTTGATATTTGATCTCAGTGAGAAATTAATGGTTTTGGCCAATGGAAAATAGCCAAGGATATGATTTGTTTTTAGACTTGTGTGAAATTTAACAAATTGCAAAGGATCAAACTGAAATTTTATTACCTTAGTATTAAAAGTTATTGTGATGCTCGTGTTGTATGGCGGTATTCAGTGTTAACCTTACCAAAGTCAGCACATTCTATCTCATCTGTTGTGTTCACTGATGCCCTATTTTGATGTAGAGACATAGCGTGCGATAGCTTTTAAAAATGTTGGAAGACTTTTGGATATAAACTATGCAAATAACTTAATTAAAATTATTTTGTGTTTCAGCCACCTCTGCCTAGCTGTTTAATAGAAGTGGATTGTGAATTTAAGCCTTGGATAACCTCCGGCTATCAGCATTACTGTCTTCAGTATAGATAACAGCTTTCAAAGCTTCTTCAGGAGATGCACCATGACATCAGCAGTGATTGACACTGGAGGCTCTGGCCTGGAGTTTGACAGCAATGGAATAAAAAATCAAGAGGTTAGCAAAATAAATAGCATTTATGTACTAACAAACTTTACACCTTTTATCTCAATTTGAAAGAAAAATTCACTGTAAACTTGCTGTGAAAGCAAGTGAAATGGATTAGAGGTGAGGAGAAAGAGAGCAGCCCATTCTTCCAATATCTTTTATTAGAAGATTTTATTATCAGACAAGTGGAAGCAGTAAGATTTGAAGTCTGCAGTACAACTGTAGGCTGGGTTTACAAAATTAAATTCTATACTAGGCATCTTTTTAAAGATCTCAGATGTGTCTTGAGGTGTAGAATGAGATAGGCAGAACAGTTGGAGGACCTTTTTCAAAGTTAGTCAGCGTGACTGATTTGCTCATATTTTGCATTCTTATCAACAAATAATAAATATATTCTATCATCCTGTAGCTCATAGTAAATTGAATCTGGCAGGGTTCCACTTCTGTAACACTTAAACAGATTAAATGTGCTGTTACAGACATTTTGATCCTTAAAATTTAAGTAGAGATAGGCATATGGCCTTTGAAGTAGCCAGTTCTTTTGTGATAGCTTACATACCTAATCCAAAACATGAGCGTTCATAAGATAGAGGTCAGATGTAGGTATGTTGCAGTACACACGCAAAGCCTTGATTACGTTTTATGAAGCAGAAGGAAAATAAATGCTTCCCAGAGCTGCTTTTCTTAATTAGAAAGCTTTCTCTTTCAATGTCTTAAAGCTGTCTGATGCTTTACATGTAAAGCGTTTAAAGCCAGGAAAATATCTTTGAGATTCAGGAAGGTCCGTTTGGTGGATGATAAGCTATCTTCTTTTTTTTAATCTTTTGCTTTAGAAGAAAATTTTCTTTAACGATCGTTAAGATTATTATCATTGCTTCATAAAATATATGAGTGTAAGAGGAAAATATTGCTGTAGAGTTCAACAGTGCGGTATTTAGAGTGTGATTTTTTTTTTTTTTTTTTTTTTGTGTGTTTCTATAGGAAAATGAGCCAGTCTCTGAATTCCCAGCAGTGATTGTGGAGCCGGTTCCTAGTGCCAGACTAGAACAGGGTTATGCTGCTCAGGTCCTGGTTTATGATGACGAGACTTACCTGATGCAAGATGTAGCAGAGGAACAAGAAATTGAGACTGAAACTGTGGAAACAGGTAGATGATTTATAATATTTTTTTTATGAGATTTTCTTACTTTTGGAAGGCCCTGAGGAAAGTGACTTTGTATTTACCTGTAGGGTGAAGATCATGACCTGTGTTCTCATCTCTTCACGCTAAACTTTTACTTAGCATCAGTGGTGACAGGGTTGGGGCTTGGTAGGTAAAAATGTCATCTTAGGTTCAGGGCACTGCATTCTAATACTGAGTACCCTCATAAGTAGGCGGATCTTCATTTATGTCTGTTATCTATTTATGAGGGGGTTAACTAGAAAACTGAACTTGGAGTTCCTAAAAATCAGCTGAGCCAGGAGGCTGGTTAAAATTTAGTTTCACCATGTGTCTGAGTCAGATAACTATAAGTGCAGGGCAGCTGACAATATGGACTGTGCAGCTCTATTTACCCTACCTCCAACTCTCCTCCCTTTCCATGAGCTCTGTCCTCTGTCCCTTGCTATCCTGCCTTTTCAGTCCAGGAGCAGTTTTATTGCTGGTTTAGTGGCAGGAGCACATGGCTGGGGGGAATGGAGTTGGACTGTTCTTTTATGGGCAAAAAGCCTAGTAGATTGAAATTAACTCAGCTATATGATAAAATAATGAGTTATGAATGAAGAAAGGAGTAGAGTTTTGGCGTTAAAGCAGCCGACCTGTTTAGTGTATCTTTCTGTACACCTCTCTCCAAAGAACACAATCAGGAGCTTTGAACTTTGAGGGGGACCAAAGTCAATTTAAACTGTCTGAAGAAACAAAAGTTGCGCTTCTGTGAGAACCTTACTGCATCTGACTGCCAGGCTGCTTCGGTGCTGCAGTTCCTGTTGTCCCTCCCGCTTGCTTTCTTGTGCTGCTACTTGTACTTCTTGAGCCTTTTTTAGCCATTTCAGTATGCTAATTTTGCAAGAAAAAATAGTAGGGAAACCCTCAACTGTTCTCTATTTTTGTTAACTTTCTGCTGGATTAGCATGCTGACGTGGTTCAACCAAGGGCCTGATGAGTGCTGGGGTAGGGAGTATGCAGAAGTGCAACCAAAGGGAGGACAGATGCTTTCGGGCGCTCCACGCTGAACCGGTGAGACCACTTGCCTAGAACACGGGTAGGGTACATTCCGGTCCTTGGGCTGCCTAATTTAGAGTTGGAATTCATGATGTCAGGCAAACAAAACAAAGCTGAGAGACTCTTCTCTTAGCTGCTTAACTTTGCAGCCCAGTAAATATGCGTGCATTCCCATCAGATTAGGTAGGTTTCACTTTAAATTTCTCCCTAAACAGTGGGTGCAATAACTCGTAGATCTTTCTGAGTCTGGATGTTAGTCTCCTGTAGCACTGCATGAAAAACCACATGCATCAACTTCATAAGACATGCATGAACTAATGGTTCAGGTTTTGGGAGAATACTTGCAATTCCAGTTTACTCGTGTTTTGAATTAAATATGCTAATTAGAAGTTCAACGAATTAATGTAAAGAAAGGATATGAAATATGGTTGGTGTTTTTTTTTTAAATTTTTGACTATTATATTAAAGCTTTTAATGTTAAGGTAAGTGAGAAGTGAGGGTTTTCTTCCCAAGAAACTGAGTTTTATAAATTAAATTAAATTTGTATTTGAAAACTTTTAAGAGCTTATACTTTGAAGGCTTTTGGATTCAGAAGTGTTGGTTTTTTAAATATTAAATATGGTGTTTCTTCTAAGATTTTGATAGATTAATGGCTAGCAGAACAGTTCTTTTAGGGTAAAGAGCAAATGTACTCTTTATGTTTTTAAGTATAATTTTCTGGCCATAATAGGTTGGTGGAAATTATGACTTAAAACTTGCAGCTCTTCTGTAGGAATCTTTGTTCTTTTAAGTTACTGCTCAAAGAGACATGTGGCTGCTTCCAAGTCTTGATATTTGAAAGTACAGTCTTAAAATTTATAGAGCGGTTGGTATGGTAATTTGGTGAGTTTATGACTGGAGATGCTAAGGGATGTGTCCTGACTGCAGATAATTTTGTGTTGTTTTCTCTTTTCTTAATTTCACAACAACTTGGACATTAATCTGTCCTTTAAATTTTAGCATAATAACATAATAAAATACTAAAATCTGTTCAAATATTAATTTTTAATAGTTCTAATATAAAAATTAAAGATACTGTGTGCTAAAAAGCCAATTTACAGTAGTGTAGAGGAGAAATGAAAATCTAATGGAGATTTTAAAAACTGTTAATAGGTATTATCATTTGTGATTTCAAAAGGTCTTTGGGGAGAGAAGTAATCTCCCCTTTCATACCCATTCCCATACTTCTCACTATTATTTGTATAGTATATACACCATTAATCCAGTGTTGTTTTCATGCTGTAATTATATATGATGACGAGTAAAAATTCTTACACAGAACTTGTACCTAGTGTTGATGGAAGAAGTGCTTGGTTTTGATGGTTCTGAGGGAGGCAGTCTTGTGGGGCATGTGTTTTGGCCGACACATTTTGGTACAGTTGAGAATCTTTCTGAAATCATTGCTCGTACAGAGAGGTAAAGTGAGTGGAGAGAAAGTATAAAGGCCCCAAGAAACATTAGTTTTTGTAACGCACCATTAATTTTGGTAAAGCAGTGAGTTGCGGGAGAGTGAACCTGAGCTCATTTTTTAATTTTTATTTTTGTAGGGGAGGGGAAGAGATACTGGGCTGTGGGTAGGAAGGAATTTGACAAGGTGCCATAGTAAATGTTAATGAGAAAGCAGGCTAAGGCAAAAACAAGTAAACAAGGTATAATAATGTTTATTTAAAGAACAATTTAAGATACTAATTTTCTGAAGTACATACCTTTACTATGCTAATGATCCTAATTTAGATAGGGGCAACAGTTTGATTTCTGTGCATCTTAGAAGAAAAATCAATTGTTGCTAAATGAGTTTCAATTGATTCTACTTTTATGTCAGGATTAATTGATACAAAAAAATCACATTATTTGATAAACATATAGTAGTTGAACTAAGAATGAGTAGAATTAGTATCTTTTGTGGTTCTAGACTTTACAGACAGCATGGTAAATACTAAAAGCCCATTTTAAAGAAGTCTTGGCAGTATTTGAAATGATTGGTATCCACATAACATAATGCAAGCCCAGTTGTCAGTGTCTCTACAGTTGGGCATGGACCTGATTTTTTTTTATTTATTTTTTTTTTATTTTTCCTTCTTGTGACAGTCCATTGGCAATTCCAATGACTACTGATTTACATGATTTACAACACTACAAAATACATATTCCAAGAGCCTGGAGCTACTTTGCAGTTAATCTTAAGCTGCAGAATTTAGTAAAATGTAGTGTTATTCTAGCCTTCAGAGATAGGGATCAGTGCCCTTTGAGATAAATGTTAGTGGGGTGGCTGATGTGGTGCATTTTACTTGGGACACTAAAGAGATGATTTGTGCTGTGCATGGAATGGATCTGTTTGTGGTTTGTAATTCTGTGATTGGATTTGAGACTGTGTGGACTGTGAGGACTGTCAGTGCTGATACAAGTCAGTGCTGAATCAGGACCTGTAATGTTGTTTTGTATTAAAAAACTTCTTGCATTTATGAAACCACAATTCAAATAAAATTGGCTATATAATCATTATAAAGAGCTGTATCTGGAAATACTGATGAATTCTTAGTTAATTCTAGTGGAGTACGGGGTGTTTTGCCTGTCAGGCTCCTTCCAGCCTATTTCCCTTGAATCTATCTTGATTCATTACTCAAGGATCATTAATTATAATTAATCCTTTAACTATAAAATTAATTCATTGGTTAGGCTTTAAATCCAAGAGTTAAGACAGAAGGACTTAATGATTCAGGTTCAAGTTACGTTGTTTTGGGTTTTAATGGGTTTTTTTCTTTTGGTCCTATTCCAGAAAAAACTGCCTGTCTGCTTGGGATAGAAAAAAAAATCTTGACAAAGGAGTTTTCCAGGAAAAACAAAATGTAGGAATTTTGATCTTCTCAGTTGACATTATGACATGCTCAGTGGAAGTAGCGAGTGCCTTTTGTAATGTTTGAAAGGGAAAGTATAAGCTTTAGATTGACATGGTTAAATTTCTTTTCCTCTGTGTATGACATCATTCTTAAGAGCAGTACCTTTAGACTATTGGGGACGGAGTTACAGTCTTAAAATTTTGTTTATTGCAACAGTGAAAATGTTCATGTTGTAAACAGTACGTCCTTCTTAACAATTTCTTTAATAATATCCAAATTTTGTTGTCTTCCATTTCCTGAGTAGTTATCTGTCCTTAAAGTAATTAGCCCTTCAGTTTGAGGATTTATTCAGCAAAACCTTTGTAGTTTACATAACAGCAGTAGCTGCTGTCTTTAAAGAAGCAATCAGTCTGAAATTAACAGTTGCTATGGTTCTGTTTGTCTGTCACGACACGACAGAGAACCCATAATGTGGATGTGTAGGTGTGTTAATGGAGTAGTCTAATTTTTCGCTTTACCTTTTCGTATGTGCAGGGCTGAAGCCATGATCTGCAGGTCTTATATGTGATCATCATATGGATGATGCCTAGTCTTTTAGTCAAGTAAGGCATTAGATGAGTATTTAAGTAGGATAATGCTGCTTTAAAAATGCCAAATTATCTGGAATGTTGTCATTAAAATTGGTTAGTACTTTCTGAACTCCCTTTGTACTGATCTTATGCCTGCACAGGTACTACTTTGCTTCTGGGTTACCTCACTTATGATGAATTTGCAAAGCCAGTGTTGTGTCTTGTTTACGAATTTTGTTGAACAGTAGGCAGCTATTAAGCAAGTGTTGCTATAAGTACAGTAAAGCTTGATCCCTTTGAGAGGTGTACAAAAATCATATTGCCAATATAGACCCTGATTTAATTCAATCGGTGAATCTAACTTCTCGTATCAGTAGTATTTTTCCCCTGATTTTTTTATTAATCATCAAAGCGGCAAGTACAGGTTTGGAATTTTTTCCTCAAAACTTTAGATTGAAGAGGAAGCAAAACTACTGCTTTTGAGAAGTTGAGATACTGACTTGTGAACTGTCACCACTTTTTTTAATCCAATGTTCCATCAAAAATCCTCCCTGTGGTGCAAGTTGAAAGTCTGTTTTAATTCTAAAAATGTTATTGCCACAGGGGGGGTAGAAGATCTGCATGAAAAAATGGGGATCTGAAAATGAGCCCCTCCAGGATTACGATCTGATGGAAAAATATTGAGCTACAAAGACAACAATGATGGTATGTTTGTCTATAATATATTAATTTTTTATTTTTTTCTCCACCAGGAAGTTCAGTTGAAACTATCATGTAAATTGATAGCCAGCCTTAAGGAGGGAGGAGGTTGGATAAACAGTGAGTTTAGGCTTAACTCCTCCGCTAATTTAAACAAATGCATGAATGAAATATATACTTTAAGGCAAATCTTCCTTTACAGAGGAGATTTTAGGTTGCTACTTAATACTGTTATCACCAAGGGAACCAGCTTTGTGTTACTTTGTAAAGTCCTTGGTTATTACCGGTGCTTCTTTCTACCTCTATATGTTGACTCTCATTATGATTAAAACTGCTGCCTTCTGGCTTCTGTCATGTGAATCTGAGCCTGTGAATTCTTTTGTTTCTCTCAGATAAGTTTTCATCACTTGTTAAATATCATACACTAAGAACTCAGTTCTAGTTCAAATGTTAACTTTGATTATGGGGGGTGTGTGTGTTAAGGGATAAACCATGTTATGATTCGTTCTGTCTAAACATCATTTGATTAACGTGGCTCTTTCAAAAAATGAGTTGACACGAACATCAGCTGTATGTTTTGGTCATGCTGACGTATCCTATTGGTTGAACCTCGTTTCCTTACAGCTCAGCTTGATGAGAATTTTAAAAGTGGAGAGCAGTTTGCCTTAGAAGACTGTGTTGACTCTGAACAACAGTTTGGACATTCTAACCATTTGATTAAACTCTCAGCTTAAGTTGGTACCGCCTTCATCAACTTGCTAAGGTGAAGCCCTTTAGCTAGATAAAAGCAAGATGAAACTTTATACATGCAGTACTTCTACTGCAAGAATTAGAAGTTTTTAACACATTAATGGGTTAACAATTTATCCCTTGAATGTGACCTCATTTTATTTTTGACACCATGCCTCTGCTACGTCAGTGTGAGTTCTCACTCTGCCAAGAAACCCATTGCATTTTTGCTAGTTAAATATTGACGACAGTGAAACAAAACGATCCCCCTCCCATTGCATGTGCTATTGTATAGCACTTGGAGCAGTTACGCCAAGGGCATATACATCTGTTCTCAGTAACATTCTGAATTCAGAAACAAAATTCAACTGCAACTTAAATTTTAAGTCATCTTCGGTGTTTCCTGTTCTGAGAAATTAATGCAAAGAGCTGTGCAGCTGCTCTATGGATGATATTATTTTTATGTAACAGCCACAGCCTGGTTGTGGTGTCCAGTTCTTCCTACATAACAGGTTTCTGCCTTGCTGGCTTCAGTGCTCCATTCATACTGAAAGAACATGCAAGACTAAGTATTTTGTAATAAAGCTTAGTTTAACTACACATTTCGGGCATAATTCTTATTCTGTGAGGTTGTTGCAAGGCTAATTGAATGGTTTGCCAGTGTGAGGCATTATGGGTTGGATTTCAGATGTACAGATGCACTCTCCTCTAAACTCACACCACCAGTTGCGACTGGGAGTGAGAAATTGTAGGATGTTACTATGAAGACTCAGCCACAGCATTTTACTAATGCAAGCTGAAAAATGTTGTGGTTTGTGTCTTGAGATTAGAATGCAATACGGCATGCCAAAAGCATCGTGGTATGAGCGCACAAGAGTTAGTGGTCTTTATTGATAAAAAACATAGTGACAAACTTGAAAATAATAATTTTTGAAAGTGATCTGCATGTTAAGAGAGAGATCGATCCTGGAATTTGTTGTCTGCTACACAGTAAAGCCATGTGTGTTTAAGCAGGGCATTTAATCCTTACAAAGATTCAGTGGCTTTATAGAATAGACATTTGTTGTTATCAGAGAAGTCTTAAAGAATTGTAAATGCTAGGTCTTGAACAGAGAAATTGCTCGACAGTGGCATAGTTCACATGCTAGCTTATTGCCAATCTCAAATACTGTTAGTTTNCCAAGTTTTCTTATTCCACATTCACAAGTAATAATGCTGGAATGTAGACACCTGATATTTTGAGTAACTCCTTTTCTGTTTGTCAAAGGTAGTGTCAAATCCTGAGAATACATTTGTTTTTCTGTGTAGAATCACTAATTGCCATATGAGCAGTGACACCAGGATCCTGAGTACACATAGAAGTGCAAATTGACAGACTCGTGGCTTTGGTATCGTTAGACTTCATATGGTGTAGTCGAGAAGATAAGCTTGGCAAGGTCACTGGCTCCTTTCCTCAGTATTTCCCTGGTTCCTCCAGGGACACTTTGTGATTATTTTGCTATTCCTTCTGCAGTTTTCTACAGTGAATCTACAGTTGATGTGTTGCTAAAGGAGACTGATGGATCTTCTTGCACGTTTCTGGAATCAAACTGTTAAAAATGTTTCTTTGTATCATTACCTTTGCAATGCAGTAATAATTATCAACAGTTTGATAGCCTGCTGTTGAGGGCAGCAACTACTTCTGTAATTATTAGTCGTGAATTTCTTCAGCATCTTGGGCAAAACTGACCTTTCTGTAACTATTTAAAATTCGTAGGTGATCTTGGCTCTTGGGACGCCACATGCCGAGACTTCTGAAGTTACTAGAAGCATTTTAGCTTAATTGGCATTTCAATATTGTTCCTCTGTTATCATTTGCGATTTCTAATGTGGGCTGCAAATACTACCCTTGGATAGATTGCCATCTACCCTTGACTACTTACTTAAATGAAGTCAAACAAACCACCTCTGTAAGAATAAGTAACTGCTTTATGATAAGTGCCTTTTCCCAGGGAAGCTTTGGTGTACTAGAATACAACTGGAATCCTCTGTGGCTAAAAGTAATTAAATACACTTTTTTTTTTTTTTTTCTTTCTTTCTGCTTCATCATTTGGACAGTCACTTCCTTTTTCCATGGTAACCTTCCAACATGAAAATCGTAAAGTCCAATATTTCGAACACTTTATCAAAAGGTTCTCTTTGGTCTCATATTATAACCTCTTACAAAAGTCGGATAAACAGTCTTAACACCCTTCCCGTTGAAACGTATCCTCTGATAATCTCTCCTCTGACTGTTAAGGAGATATCCGTGAGAATGCTGTATGAATTTTCAGGACTGTTTGAGAAAAATGCTTAAGATAATTGATGGTCCTACTCCCATCCACTTTGGCAAATCTGCCAAAACCTTTTGGTTTTTCATATTTTGAATTTCTGCATCCGCTGTCTTGCATGCGATTAATCATATCCAGCTTCTGGATGTGACTAAGTAGCAAAGAAGTAGTGAAGTTATTTCCTTTAATTGTGAACAAAGTTGTCCATATCCCTTAACAAGAAAGCATGAGCTGATAGAGATTTTATTCCTGTGTTTATACAAATGGGGAGGTACAATTCCTGTTGCCTAAGTTCCTTATTACCAAAGACTGTGATGTGCACGGGCATGGATGTGCTGTCAGATGAAAATATGATTACTTGTTACTGTCTTTAAATTCCTTAAGACTTGGACTTCCTACATTCCTGTGTGTCATAAGCATAGCTTTGAGTGGTAGCTTTCCTGCATATTTGGAACACGTGGACTTTTTTTTATTCTCCCCTGGCAGTTGGTAGATGTAACATAATTTCGTGTGATCCTGTTACATTATAGTAAATATTTCTTGCCTCATTGGGCCACCCACCACTCTCTTGGGTAGATTTTGTATCCCTCTTTGATATGATCTGCCTAAAAAGGAGGCCTTAAAAGAGATTAAGAAGTAAAGTGTGTGTTTACTTTTTTCCCCTTGTGACTGTCTTTTTTCCCTGAAATAGTAAGAGTTTATTAGCATGGCAAATCAATTAGTGTTCACCATAAAATACTGGAAATCATATAAATTAAACAGATGGAACTGCAGCACTTTTGGGGAAAATTGCATTTATCCCTAAAGACAATATTATGCTTTAATACTAGTATAAATAAGTTGGGCACAGGTTGAAATGATGACTTCATAGATTTACTGTAGTTGCTTACATTATAATCTTGAAAGTGCATAGGCTTGGCCTTTTTTTTTCAACTGACTGGAATCCCTTGGGCATCCAGTGACACTCTCTCTCCCTCTACGATCAGAGAGGGCAAAGAATCAGAATAATGCGTGCAGCTGTTTGAATCCATTTGATGCGAGTTGGCAAACGCTGTGCTAAGTCTGTGCTTGCAGTAGCAAATACATGCCACTTAGAAAACCAGTATTAAACCAAGAGCCTGACATTTTATACTTCTTCTTTATTCATTTAGGACACATGGTGTTTGTCAAAAGTTACACACGCAGATTACTTGAATGCATTTATTCAAGGAGTCCTCATATCTTAGGCAACACTTCCTTCTGCCTGTAGGGGATAGAGAGAACAACTTGGATATGAGTCAAACACTCCAGTTTGTGACTGGAAGTTGCAATCAGTAAACAATCCTCACTGAATTACTTAGCGAACAGTAAGGCAGCAAACTATGATTGTGTCTTTTCCAAAGGATCTAACTGAACTCCTGTTGACACAGGTCTGGATCTTCAGAAGTGTTTAGTGTCTCCGTGCACCTTTTGATCTGGATCTAAACTGACAAACTATTTTAAACTGTATTTTATTGCTGCGGACCTAACTGCGTGCAGAGAGGCGTGGGTAAATTATGATTTTTTTTTTTTTTAACAACAGTAGGTACACAAGACAAAGCAGTATGAGTACACAGTTATTTCAGTACTCAGTATGTAAACTGAATCTGTGGTGTTGCTAAACTACACTGCATGAGATTTTCATTTCAATTTGAGAATGTTTTAATGAAGTTTTATTGAACAGCGAAATGTATGCCTACTTAAAATGCCTTTACTTGTCCTTGGGCTTGTCTCCACTAGAAAAATCTCTGCTGGAGAATACAGCAGAGTCCCCTAGTGGAAATACACTGACAGAAGGAATTCTTGTTAACACTGTTATTCCACCTCTCTGAATAACGTAAGCTGACAGGAGCGCTCTGCTGTTGGCAGAGCTGTATCTGCCTGAGAGCTTTGTGCCGTCACAGCTGGCTGGAGAGTGCCTTTTTTGTCCATGCCTCTGGCTGGAAAGAGCTCGGCTGGCAAAACTTTAGCACAGAGCCACCTTTAGATAGCACGGCTTGAATGTGAGAATGGGCAATCTCGCTTGCAGGTCTTGTTCGTTATCTGATGAGATGATGAATAAATTTAATTCCTTGCAGCCAGGAAGAGATGAGTGAAGTCTGCAAAATGCCTGAATTTTTACTGGTGTGTATAAGTATGGTCGTTAAATTGTATTCCTAAAAAGCCTTGAGAGTTGTAGTAGGAGTATGAGCTGTGAAAAGTTTGAGGTAGTGAAGTTTCTAGTTGGAGGCGATTCATGCTGGATACAATTCTGTGATTTCTGTGCAGGGGAAAAACACTTCCCGATTCCTGCTTGTGATCTCCTAGGACTCCTAAAACTTGAGAGGGGGAGAGACAGTCTTGATTGTCAGATGTCAGGGCGGGTGCCCTTCACTTATTTTCTGGTGGAGCTGTGAATAAGTGGTTGCTCAATCCTTGTAGTAAATAAAGCCTTAAGGATATAGACCTATCCAGGTGTGTGTGGCGTTAATGAAGGAGCTCCTGTGCATTATCTGCAGGTGTAGCTCCGTGTAGGATACGCTTTGCTTTTAATTGGCACAGCTGCTCTTCACCTGCGGCTCTGGTTTGACCCTGGGACTCTGCCGAGAAGCTCGGAGCACACCTTCTGGTGACTGGCAGGGAGGGCCACAGTCTTACTAAAGCAGGTGCTGACACAACCCTAAAACGCGGTGGTGATGTTGTTGGGTCTTTTTATTTAAGAAAGCAGTGCACCCTCTTTTTACCCTCCACAAATCTGCTAGATTTGGTGAAGGATGAGGCCTGTGGGTAACTGGAAAAGGCACCCAAACTTCCCTTTGGAGTCAGGGAGACGAGGGGCCGTTGCATTCGAGAAAGGCTGAAGTTTTCCTCCAAAAATAGCGACTGG
>QJSC01005341.1:137355-169176 GCA_003697955.1 Calidris pygmaea
CCCCCCCCCGTTATCTCCCCCCCTCTCCGCGCGCCAATGGGGGGCGCCGCCGTTGGCGGGCGGAGGGCGGCGGGGTGGGGCGGGGCGCGGCGTCCGCCAATGAGCGGGCGGCGGAGCGGCGGCTCCGCGCGGCGCTGACGGGGCGCGCACGGAATTGGAGGGAAGCGGAGTGTAAACACGGAAGTGGGGGCGCCGCCGCTGGTGGCGGGACGCACGTGGCCGCCCCTCCCGGGACACACACACACACACACACAGGGCTCTCGGCCGCTGCTCCGCACGATCCGGGAGCCCTGCTGGCCGCTGCTGGGACGAGGGTCGTTTAACCCGAGCTCTGGCATCTCGTCGGGGACGTGTCCGGAACCGGCCACGGTTCGGCCTCTTTCCGTTTTGTGAAACGTGCCGCTTGTAACAACGGGACGCTCCGGTGATCCCGGGATTTGTGTCTTAACGTCAGCCCTGGAGGAAACACGAGCGAGGTTACGCTGCTCCGAAACACAAATACGATGTCAAGCCTTTAACTCTCTGCACGAGTCGCACCAGCTGTGGTTTTATTTTGGCGTTTCCAACGTGGAGTTCAAGTTTTTAAAGTTGTCCGTGGAAATGGTAGGCAGCGGTACAGCGCCCAGCACTGTAGGTAATTAATGGTGTGGTGAGTGCCTGGACACAAGCTAATGGAGAAACATAGGACATTCCACTCAAATCTGAGGAAGAACTTCTTTAGGGTGAGGGTGGCAGAGCCCTGGAACAGGCTGCCCAGGGAGGGTGTGGAGTCCTCTTCTCTGGAGATCTTCAAGCCCCGCCTGGATGCCATCCTGAGTGATGTGCTCTGGGCAACCCTGCTTTGGCAGGGGGGTTGGACTAGATGATCTCTAGAGGTCCCTTCCAACTCCAACAATCCCGTGATTCCTGGAGTATACCTTCATACGGGGTTTGCGGTGACACGGCAGTAGGTTTGTATGAGCATCAACATCCACTGAAGGTAAATGCTCTGTCATTTACCAATGTATTAAGAGACCCTTGTAAAAAGGGGAGGCAAGTCGGCTAATCTTCATAATGGTTTATTTTATTTAATGGGGAAAAACACTCTGGGTTTTCTGGAGGGCGGGGAACAAACACCAGACACACACANCCCCCCCCCGTTATCTCCCCCCCTCTCCGCGCGCCAATGGGGGGCGCCGCCGTTGGCGGGCGGAGGGCGGCGGGGTGGGGCGGGGCGCGGCGTCCGCCAATGAGCGGGCGGCGGAGCGGCGGCTCCGCGCGGCGCTGACGGGGCGCGCACGGAATTGGAGGGAAGCGGAGTGTAAACACGGAAGTGGGGGCGCCGCCGCCGGTGGCGGGACGCACGTGGCCGCCCCTCCCGGGACACACACACACACACACACACAGGGCTCTCGGCCGCTGCTCCGCACGATCCGGGAGCCCCGCTGGCCGCTGCTGGGACGAGGGTCGTTTAACCCGAGCTCTGGCATCTCGTCGGGGACGTGTCCGGAACCGGCCACGGTTCGGCCTCTTTCCGTTTTGTGAAATGTGCCGCTTGTAACAACGGGACGCTCCGGTGATCCCGGGATTTGTGTCTTAACGTCAGCCGTGGAGGAAACACGAGCGAGGTTACGCTGCTCTGAAACACAAATACGATGTCAAGCCTTTAACTCTCTGCACGAGTCGCACCGGCTGTGGTTTTATTTTGGCGTTTCCAACGTGGAGTTCAAGTTTTTAAAGTTGTCCGTGGAAATGGTAGGCAGCGGTACAGCGCCCAGCACTGTAGGTAATTAATGGTGTGGTGAGTGCCTGGACACAAGCTAATGGAGAAACATAGGACATTCCACTCAAATCTGAGGAAGAACTTCTTTAGGGTGAGGGTGCCAGAGCCCTGGAACAGGCTGCCCAGGGAGGGTGTGGAGTCCTCTTCTCTGGAGATCTTCAAGCCCCGCCTGGATGCCGTCCTGAGTGATGTGCTCTGGGCAACCCTGCTTTGGCAGGGGGGTTGGACTAGATGATCTCTAGAGGTCCCTTCCAACTCCAGCAATCCCGTGATTCCTGGAGTATACCTTCATACGGGGTTTGCGGTGACACGGCAGTAGGTTTGTATGAGCATCAACATCCACTGAAGGTAAATGCTCTGTCATTTACCAATGTATTAAGAGACCCTTGTAAAAAGGGGAGGCAAGTCGGCTAATCTGCATAATGGTTTATTTTATTTAATGGGGAAAAACACTCTGGGTTTTCTGGAGGGCGGGGAACAAACACCAGACACACACAGAACCATCACCCCCACCCCCCCCCCCCAACAAAGAACTCTTCTGCTGCAGAACAGAAAAAACGGAGTGTTTCATAAGCATTTAGACAATCTCCTGTGTAGGATGGAGAAGACAGCTTCACTTCCTTGTAGAACACATCTCCAATTTCTGCAGGGCTCACTGCTGCAGGAGATTTCAGTTGGTTGGGTTTTAATTTTGATTGTCAATGAATAGAGAATGATTAGGTTGATGATTATTGTGTCACCAGCTTCTTAAGTCAGTGTAACTAGATTGCTTGTGAGCCAACCTGTAGGTAAATAACAAACGACCTTTGTATTGCTCTTCTGATGTCCGTAGCCCAGCCAACTTAATTCTTTTTTTTTTTTTTTTCATATTTGCATTGCAGTGAGGGATACAGATACCTACCCACGTCTAGTATTCCCATCATCATACTATCAGGATACCATATCTGTTTACTTATTTATGTATGTAGATGGTATCATGTGGATTTAAGAGAGGAATCCTTTATCCTGAGGGATTATATTAATTATACTTTGCCTTTTCCTGTGGCTGCTGGCTTCGGTGTTGAGAAAACTTCAGAGCGTTTGGTAACTGTGGGAAGAAAGCTGGACCAAAATTGTTACTGCTTACGGTTATCTTAATTGCTGGTTGTAAGAGCAACTCCTAAATGACTTTACAAAGATATGTTTTGGCTTTGTAGCTAATATTTCTCTCAGTATTGGGCTGATAACATATGGCTCACAGGGAAACAAGTGGTTTGAGACGATTGCTCTCATCTTGGTTATTGATTGGGGATACGCAGTGGGTTCTGTATCGTCCTTAAATTGTATGCAGCTGAAAGTCTTTTGAACGAAAAAAGCCAGGCTTAGGGAAGTACTAAAAAACCCAAGAAATTGTTCTTCTGTTTCTGAACAAATGTCTGCCATAAAACAAGCAGTAAACTGAAAATGCCCTCTTTTCCAGTCAAGTGTTACATGCAGAAAGATTTCTGGGTATTACCTGTACGGGCAATTCAACTGTTTTTAATTAAAACAAGGCTTAAGCACTGTTACTACCTTCCAGTGCTGTTTACTGTGGCCTTTTAAATGCTGAGATAAAACAAGCATGTGAATGCCAATAAACTTTAATGAGGTCTGTTAGCGTATGTGTAGTCACTCTTGACTGAGTTCCATGCTTGGAATTGTGAATTCTTCATTAAAGTATTGCTCTGCTTGCCTGATAGTATTAAAGGATAAGCTATTGTAAATCAGGTGCTACAGTTAAGTGTTGACCTTGTAGATGCAGACATTGATAGCTCTTCAGATAAAGAGAGGGGAGCTGCATCGCAGTTTCGAAAAGTACCATTTTGAAAATTTCAGTCCCATTTTTTTCCTCTCATCACTTGCTTTAACTCATTTTGTTACTCTTGTTTTATGTTAAAACTGGGGGCATTGTTTCAAAATGGTCATGTTGCCAGTATTCTCTTCTGTAAAGCTAAAGTACAGCCCTGTCGGACTTAATTACCAAGTTTGGTATTTTGTAACAGCTGTTGAGAGCCTTGAATAATCTACTGTGTACCCTATTTGTTTAGAAAGTGAAGCTAGAAGACATTAGGTCAACAGTGAAGATAGACATCAACTAGCATAGTTAGCTGTTTACATTTTAAAAATTAAAATTACTTTCTTTTCTAAGAGGATTTATTTTTCTGAAAACAGACCAGAAACTTTTTTAATGAACTATTTTAAAATAAAGTGCCAAGCAATCAGATTTCTTCATAACAACAGTAAGATGAGATTTGGTTTAAAAGAATGAAAGATAAGTGGTGGTGGTAGCTCTGATGTGTTCTTGGTTGGTAAATGGCAGTTCTTGTGTTACTTGGTTACCAAAGTCTGGAAAATTTACTTCTATCTGCGTAAACTACTTTACTTCGTTTGGGAAAGTGATATTCTTCCTGAAATGAGTATATAAAGTAACAGGGCTATGTCTTAAGTTGTTTACTCAAGCAATACAATCTATTTTAGCTTTGGGAGTCTTTTATATTGTGCGCAGTGGTACCATCGTTCATAGTACAAATATAACAGAAAATTTGTGAATTGGGCATTTTTAAAGAAATGGGTCACGCATTATTCTTTGGTTAGAAAGTTTTCTGCCCGCTGTGCTACTGCGCTTGTGCTTCACAACCTTGGATGCACTGAGAGAAGGCTGAGGGTGCTGCGATGATGCATGTTTGTATGGCACCAGCTTTCTGAGCCTGAAAGGTATGGAAATAACCTGCATGGTAAATAACTGCAGGTGATTTTCTGTGGTGATTGGCTTTTGACTGAAGCTGGCTTTTTTTAATTGCAGAATCCTACTGCCTTGGTTTGCTTTTTTTCCCCTCTTGTCTTTATTGTGAGAAGTGCTAGCAAGGGTTGTGATTCCAGCGTAGTTTAGTTGAGGACACTTGATCTAGTCATCTGCAAGAACAGCTGCCTGGTTTTCCCTTCTCCCGTCCCCTCTCTGAGAGAACCTGTTCACCCACTCCATCTTTTGGGATATCTTTCCAAGCTGTATTTTTCATCAGTATCACACCTCCAGGCTGAGCACTCTGACTTGCTGTCTTCTATTAGTTAGACATTTTCTAGCATGGCAAAAAAACCATTTTATGTAAAATTTGTATTGGGATACAAATTTGCACTTTTCCAAATGTGTTGGTGCGATAATGTTTCCTGAGCGCAGCTGGGAACTCCTAACTCTGGCTGGGTAGACAAACGCTTCTGGGGCTAAAAGCATGGACTGGCAAAAGGAGAAGCTAGCTAGCTGAGAAGACTTCAAACTTGGTAATAGCACTCATTTTAGTAAGTATTTTAATAGATGGCTTTTTGGCAATGTTAGGTTAGTTTGTTAACTGTCATGATAGACAGACAGCATGTGTGTTCCAGCTAAAGCCAGAAGTGTTACTATTTTTTGCTTGACGTTTTTTAGGTGGCAATTTTAGTGGAGCCTTAAGTAACTGATGTTGGAAAAACATTTGTGAAGTTTGTATTTTCAAATGTCAGAGGCTTTTGAGGAGTAGATAGTGCTATTTTTATTGGAAGTGGAAAGGTTGCTTAGGTTCCGTGGCTCCTTTGCTCCTTGCCTCTGTTGTTAGGCTATTGCAGCCTTAGTCCCTGGTGCTGGGGGATGTTGTGTCTCCATTCCCTCCGCTCTAGCCCCTCAGCAGGATTCCATAATAAAGTGTGAAGATGGCTTTCAGCTGTCTTTTTTGCCTCTTTCCTGCTCTCTGCTGAGTACCTCTTACTTGTGGTGTAGGATCAGAACTGTTCCTTACAGGAAATACTTTGGATACAAAAGTAGGAATATTTTGTATGCTTTCAAGGATTTAGGAGTACATTACTTGAATAAGCTGATTCAGTATGCTCTTACAATTGAAATTTGACAACTGTTCTTTGAGTTTCTTTATGTACTGAACCTGATATCTGCACAGAAGCAAGCTAACTAGTTGTCCCAAAAATGGTAACCAGCAGAAACAGAAATGAGAATCGTGCAGCTCTCTGCTGCGGGGGAGGCAGAGGGGTTGGTGGAAAAGCTTTGCTGACCTGCTTTAAATCTTTTTTTCATACTTTGGAATAATAATATGTTAAATGCTGATTTGGAGTTTCTAATTTCAGTATTGGTGTAGAATTGATACATTTATAATGACTAGCTGAATATTGTTCTTGTATTCTGATGATCAGTGGAAAGTTTTATCCAGTAGATAAGGGGAAATTTAGTCATCGATTTCTGTGCGACTGAACCTTCTCTTTAAAAAGAAACGTGTTTAGGAAGAGGGTTTCCTGCAGGGCCACTTAGTTTCAGTGCCGATCCGACTCAGGACACCCCCAAACTGCTGCTTGGGGAAACAGACATGGGAAGTGCCCGGGACCTGTAGCTGGGGAAAGGGCTCAGGGTGCAAAACTCCTGCTGATTGCTACCAGTTATGCAAGGGATAGAGGGTGCAATAGAGACCCTTTCCTTTATCTTGATTTTCCTGTGCTCTTAGGTAGGCTTTTGTTGTTCCCAGCCTGGAGCCAGTGGTGCTGGAATGCCAGCTTTATCAGGCATCTACTATTCCAAAAGATAAAGCCCCCTAAATAGAATCCCAGGAGAGGGCGGGATGTGGTGGGATCCCAGCAGCCAGCCAGCGTCTGGGGAGCCGGGCTGGATCAATGAGACCGTTTCACTCGCCCAGAATTTTGCATTTGTGCATCTTCCAGATTTTGTTGGCTTTCAGCTTCTGGTTTATTTGTTTACTCTGCTAGCTAGTAGGTTTTTCAAGTTTTTAATCCTTGCGTTTAAATAAACTGCAATTGGCTGGAAAGTTTTTTTCCCCTTGCGTGCCCACATAAATCTGTTTGTATCTCGTGTTTTCTTAAGTCAGAAGCAAAGCTAGCAGTATTTTCCCTGCTTTTCACTAAACAAATGTCAAGTTGTTTCTTAGTATCCTGTTTTCAGTAACAGGATAGGTGCCTTGAAGTTCTCCTAGAGAATTATTACCGAATCCTCTTTAGTTCTCTGACGCTGGAGATAGGTGACCCTGCTTACGCTAAAGATAGATTCCCTGGGCTGCCTGGGCTGGAGCGGTTCAGCTTTGAGCAGATGGCCATAAATGGAAAGAGCAACTGGAGAGAGCCGGCGTACCTTAGCCAGAGTGTGGATGATGTGCAACAGGTGTTTCTGCACTCGCTGCTTTTAAAAACCTTTACAAGGGAGAGGAATATAGAGTTGGCCGTGAACAGGATTGTAGTTTTAATTAACGAGGTTTTTTTCTTCTAGTGTTGCTGCTGTGTTCGAGTTGCTGTGATCTGTGGTGTATCAAACTTAAATGTGCTCTCTTGAAGTTACTTCAAATTAATTTTGATTTATTACTTAGTTTTCATAAACTTTCAGAACTTGATAAAAAGAGATATTTTTACCTTCTTCCTTAGTTATCGCTTAAAAAAACACCCTGCATAGTGTTTGCTATGCTCTGTGGTTTGTTTTTTAACAACCAAGCCTCTTAAACCCCACTCACAGTAATTTTTAATGTCAGAAAATTAAACTGGTTATATCTGTTTTGCAAACTAATTTTGTATTTGTGAACATACATACATATATCCAAATAGACCGGCAATTGGAAGAGAGGTCCCCTTTAGATTTTAAAGCGATAATAGTCGAAGATGGTACTACTTCCCTGCTCTGCTGTTTTAGTTTGTAACCATCCTCGTTACAATCTGGTTTGTTCTGGTTAACTTGAAGGCAGAAGACAAATCCCAGAAGTCTGCTTCTGTAAACTCTCGAATGCCTCACAGAATTGAGGAGCTTGGTTGTGAACCAGAAATCTAATCTCATGTTCTTCTTATTTTTTTTTTATTTTTTTTCCAATCCTTCTACAGTGGAAGCATCAGTTCATGGAAGCAATGTGCACTGCACGGATAAGACAATTGAAGCTGCAGAGGCCTTGCTTCATATGGAGTCTCCTACCTGCCTGAGAGATGCCAGGAGTCCTGGTATGTCAGCTACAGTTTCTGAGCCATTTCTCCTTCCACTAATTAGTAAAACAAACAAATCAGGAAACCTGCTTCTGGGTTGGACCAGATGATCTCCAGAGGTCACTTTTAACCTCAACCATCCTGTGGTTCTGTGAATTTGCCATTTTTAATTGCTAAGAGTTATTTTAAGGGAAAAGTATTTTTATCTGTTTTTCTGTTTTAGAAAGAATATCTGAATACACTGTGTTGCAAAGTATCAGTTAAAAAAAAACACCTTGATGATTACTTTTAATTTGGTGTTCCTTCTGAAGTTACTTAGTATATGTTGATGAAATAATTGTCACACTGAAACCCAAAAGATACAAAATAAGGAATGAAGATTGGAATAAGTATGAAAGATTAAGGTCTAATTTGTTTCATTTGAAGTTGAGTTTGTTTCTAAGGAGTATTGGTGTGATACTTGTCTTCGCCAAACAATACTGGCAACTGTGCATGTTTTTGGGAAGTGATTTTCTAGGAGACAGGTTATTGGAGCAGAATTTTGCTATGCTATTGCATATGCTTTGTTTAAAATAATTTAATGTAAGGTACTTAAAATAATCAGATAGAAACTTCATCAGATTTTTTTTTTTAATTTCTTTTTTTCCCCTCACAGTGGAAGTTTTTGTCCCTCCTTGTGTGTCAACCCCAGAATTTATCCATGCAGCCATGAGACCTGACGTAATCACAGAGACTGTGGTGGAGGTATCAACAGAAGAATCTGAACCAATGGATGCGTCTCCTGTTCCAACATCCCCTGATATCCATGAACCAATGAAAAAGAAAAAAGGTTTGTATGGCTCTTTGTGGCTGCAGTCTCAGAATTCATTTGTGATGTGCGCTGCTGCAGATGGTGCGGTCGGTACTGGTGGAGATAGGTTAGATGATCTGATTTCTCTGCTCATATAATTAGACTGATTGGAGTCTGAAATGCTAGTTTTTAGAAAATGAGTCTGCAACAAGAAAAATAATAGCTAGAGAGAGGGCTTTGCCAAGCCATAAAGGAAAGTGATGTCTTCGTTGTTGTGGTTTTTATGAGCATGGTTTACAAAGGGGTTGAAGGGTAGAGAAGGATTCAAAGAAGGCTTGTGTAGGTAACTGTTGGTGTTTGAAATGTGGATAAATTTGGAGAGCGGGTAGACTCGGGGATCTTCCAATGAAATGACAGGGTGAATACTAACTTACAAAAACATAAATCAGTTTACAAAATCAGTCCAAGATCTTCCTCGTGAGAAAAGTTATCTTATTTGTCTGACTGGTATGTGTTGGAGGAGAAACTACTCAGAGCAGTGTTGGGGTTTGAAGCATTCAGCTACCAAATGAGAGGTTGGCACCTGGTGAGACTTCTCTCTGGTCTAGCAGCTTTCTTACAGGCGTAATGCAGTTCACATCACTATAGCAATATTGTTTTATTAGAGCTGTCAGACATGCTAAGATGCAATATTTACTTGTAATGTAGAGAAAAAAAATTGCACTGTATTGATAAGGTGATAGAAATCTAAGATCTGTGAATTTTAGATTTAATAAGAACATACATAACAGATAACTGTAACTGCTGTAAATTACGTAAGCGAGAAAATTATGATTAAAGTTTTTTCGATAGCTGTAGACGTACATTGGATTTAAACTATTTCTCTATATTCCACTCTCTGTTTTAATGGTCATTACTGGGCAGGTTGTGTTACAGGGCTATGCTCAGGAAGCTCTGAAATTTTATGAAGCTTTTATTTTGTAAATATTTTTTTCCTATTACAGAGCCCAAATCCCTGCTTTTAAGCATGTAAGGTCATTCAGCCATAGTTACAGAGCCATAACTTTGGTCTTCATAATTAATACCTTTTGAAATTCAGTGGTTAATGAAGAACATTGTTCATCAGCAAAAATTAATGCTCTTGTGCCTGAGGTGGGAGAGTTAATTGTTGCTGCTTGATTTTAACTGATGGCAGAAGCATGGGCCGTGGGGTATGATCCTCTTCCCTGCTTAGACCTGTTTACCTTGAGTAAAAGGGTCACTGAAGTGTGAAAGGATGAAGAAGCTGAAGTTTGTACACTTAGTGCTTACCTCACCTGCCATGAACTTGTCTGAAATTGAGTTAAATCTGCCTATGAAATAAGTAACCAAATGTAGTAGTAGTGATCTAAGAATTTAAATTTATCCATACCTGTAGCAAGGAAATTGCAGGGGAAAAAATACATGAATTACTTCTTTCAGTGAAGCCAAACTATAAAATACTTTTATTCTGCATATGATTAATACTTTTGTTTTTTTTCCCCTGCATGTTTTATGTGCAGCAGGCCGTAAGCCGAAGACCCAACAATCGACTATATCTGATGGGTCTCCAGATCTAGGAATAAAGAAGAAACCTAGAGAAGGAAAAGGTATATTTTTCCATTTATCAAGTCTTTGAAATTATGCAGTGTATATTTATTGTTTCTGTCACAGGAAATACACAGATCTTGGAAAGTTTGGTGGACAAGTTTCTACTGACTTCATTAGAGCTTTAATTTTATTTGATGTCTTCGAATTTGTACAAGATCTAGCGGGAGGATGTGTGGAACTGCTGTAGAAGTGCCCTGTAATACACTCAGGCTTTTTGATTTTTGTGTTTATTGACTTGTGCTGTCTTTTGTGTTGTGTGGTAACTTACTGCTAGACATATAATTTGTTAAGTTACTGTTGACGGGCTTGTTCTCAAGTAGAAGCAGCTTACGGGTGTTTGTAGTGATGATGGTTGAAAATATGTTTTCTTAGTGGATTCACAAACTTCAGTGGGAATATGTTGCTTGACTAATAGATTCATTTTGGCTTCAGGGGAAACCAAATGATGATACGTTTCTTTCATGGTTGAGTGAGGGATTTTGTGCGGGAGAGTCATGCTTTCCTAATGTTTCTCCTGACAAATAGCGGGTGCTTTCTCGGACTCCAAGCCCCTGCTATTCACTCAGCAGGAGACAGAGGTGTTGCGCATTTGCTCACAGGTTACTTTTGAGTTGGCGTGCAGTGTATCAGCTCTTCCCCTGGCTATAGGTGAAAAATGAGGAACTCCTCCCCACTTACCACACTGGACGTTGTTTGGAGATGTTGCTATGGTTAGGAGAAACAAAGTTTAATGACTTTCAGTGGCAGCACGCTAGCTGAAAGAGTGTGCAGTGGTCAGCTCCACTATTATTTTGGGATTTGTTTGAAAGCAAGATCTCTGCTGTTTACATAATTCCTTATCTGGGTACAGCTCCTGAGCAGTCACGTTTGTCAGTAGGGCAAGGAAGAATGGGACTGATGTCGTGCAGATGTTAGCTCACAAAAACCAGCACAAAGAATAATTAAACTTCCCTGCAGTGGCTGCTGTTGCTGTCTTCGGATTTGGGTGTAGCAGTGGACCTCAATGAACATCACAGATCTTTACACCTGCTGTACTTAAAAGTACATCTTGTTTAATTTTCTTTTCTTTTTTTGAGGATTCTTAAGGCCTCCTTAGCTTGCTTGCTAATTCTGATTCCGCTATTACAGCTCTCCATTATCTGAATATTACTCCTAAAGTGTCCCAGTTCCTAGTTTGCTGCACAAATAACTTTGAGAAAGGAGGCCTGTGTTTCTGTCTCTTCTAGTTTTTGTCTGTACTGGTGAATTCACTCTGCAGCTGAAGTGAGAGATGGTATGCTTTGTTTTTTGGTTTTTGTTTTTAATTTATTTCTGTGGATGCTCATAATGATCTAGTTAATGTCTCTTTTTCTTATGAGGTATCGCCTTCTCTATTTTATACTACTACTGGCCTGAAACACATTTTCTTAATGTATGCTAAGTTGGTATTTTGTTACTGGATCTATTTTTTGTTATTTATTTTAAAAAATTACTTGCAAATAGAGGCTGTTTTACATGCAGTGTGTTTTTGAAAAACTGGGAATTATTCCTAGAGCTCAGTAGTGTCAGCAGAGTTAAGTCATGGAGGAGGAGGCCAGCTGGTTGCGCACTTTTGGAAAGGGCAATGCTTGTTGTCCATGTACGTCCTCCTTCCTTTGTGCATTCCTGATGCTTTCTGGTGCAAATTGAAGCAGCTGTAAATCTGATTTAATTGTGCCCTTCAGTTTCTTATACAGAAGGAACTGGAGACTTCTTAATATTTTTTCTTAAAGAGAGATAGTAGTATTTTTTTCTGTCCTCACAGAGTGGATTGGCAGTTTAGGCATGGTTTCTCTTTCCATATTTTGGTTTTCATTTGCATAAATACTCTTTTTAAAGTGTAGGCAGCTGGAGGGAGTAAAACTGGCTTTGGGCTTCTTATAGATGCTGGTACCAATGCGACAGTTCATTGATAGGCACAATGCCTTGTATCGTTCACATACTTTCTGGCCATTAATCCTTCTATTTTGAGATGTCCGCTAACATTCTTAAGTAACTGGCAGCTGTAATAATTGGCTGGCCACACAAATTTCTTTCATTGTGCAAAATCTACTCTGTATTGAAGTTAATATAGGTAAAAATTGTGTCTAGCTCAGTAGCTGGTTACAGTACTAGTTAGCATGAGACCTTTCAGGGGTGGAGGTGAGAGCTGTATGTCATTTAATAAGGCTTCTGCAAGGTGCGGTAGATGTTTCTCTCCCAGGCTGGACTTAATGGATGCTTAAGAGTGGCACAACTATAAACCTGTTCAGATAATATATTTTACAGCCATGTCTTTCTCTTCCTTGGGAGTCTGTAAGCTTGGATTCATAGTACTAATAAAGTCTGGTTCTAAGGAGAAATGTTTTAAAAATGGTTCAAAATTGTATTAAACGTTACTAAAATAAGCCTTCTGTGTTAAAGGCATAGCAGCCTACCTGAAGCATCACTGAGTCTTACTGGCAGTAGTAGATGGCTTCTGAGTAGTATAGGTATTGCATAGTCGTTCTGTGGAAAAAAAGTTGATATTTAGGTCAACATAGAGTATGAGGCAAATGAAAAAAACCTACCCAGTCAGCAGCACCATTCCTGCAGAAAAATTAGGCACTTTAAGGAATGATTTCTCTGGAAAGTTCTATTTACTTCCTATAACTGAAGTCCACTTCTATTTTTGTAAAGAATCTATTGCAGACATTTGGCAGCGGACCCAGAGATTCTGTTTCTGACGAGCTAAGGCAGGGGGGGAAAGAAAAGGTGAATTTCCTAAAACCTAGGATGATTTCAGGATTCCTGAGTTCTCTTGTTGACTCTTTACCCGTATAGGCCCTATGAAAATGTCTCTGAAATCAACGGGAAGCTGGATTTTGGCAGCTTTTGAATTGGTACTTGTTGTTATTGGAGTATATAGTAAAATATATTTATTCTCTCTGTCTATGAAGTGATCTTCTGGAAGATGGAAGCTATAATTTTTTTTTTTTACCCTTTGAGGTTTTTCAAAGATCGCTAAATTCTTGGAGTCTGCAACAGTGGTCTTTAAGCTGCGTTGATGTATTTTAATTGTCTTCAGCATGGCATAAAAAGTGCTGTGCTGGGCCACTAAATCTCAAGAATTAATGACCTTTTTTCACACACAAAAAGGTACTATTTTTATTTGGCCCATATCATCCCCTGGAAGCGTGATCAAGTGAGAATTGGGATTAAAGTTCTGAGGTTATTCTTGGAGCTCTGTCTTAGTTCTACCTTCTCAGATAACTTGAGGAGTCTTCTCCAGCTGTACAAACTGGAGTGTGGTCTGTTTTTTTTCTTCTACTCTCTTCCCTTTTCCTAGATGCAAATGGTTTAGTCAGAGTGTAGACAACCCCCATGTTACATTTTATGCCATCCTGATAGTCACTGTCATAAACCCCATCTGGGGTTTCTCCAGTGGAAATGGTTCGCCTCTTGAGTACCTGAGAAGTACATTAAATTTTTCTTCTGTGACTTCATTCCATATTCCCCTAATTACAGAAAGGTACATGGGATTTCTGCCGTATCAGTACTTGTAGCAAGAAGCAGGACTGGCTTTGGACCTAGCAGGACATTGGTCGCTCTGCAACATGTATTTGGGAAGGGTCAGAACATGGGGCTGTCACCAATTGGTGTGAGAGCCCCAGATCCTGGACAGAAGGTTATGCCAACTAATCGCAGTTGAGATGGTTTGTTCCTGAAGGTTCTATGCCTTTTAAAAATTACTTATTTATGTCCTCTTGTCCTTCAGTGTCATAAAATGCACTTGCGGTTCCATTCCCTCTTTAAGCAAATAGGAGAAGAAAATTCTGAGCTCTCCTCTTGCCTCTGCTGAACAGATGTAGGTTGTAGTGACTTGGAACGCCCTCCCACACTTCTTTCCCAGAGCTGAGAATGGGTGCTGGGTTGAGCAGGCTCCTGTGCTATACAGCAGAACACTTGGATTAGCTCCTTTTAGAAAGTAAATGTTTATGGAAGCTTTGCTAAACTTACCAGAATTAATGAACATGTGCAGATTACATTACATACCATCCTCTGTAACATTTGCTTGTAGTGCACATCATTCAGAGTTACCTATATATGGAAAGCTTTCTGTTATCTTTAAAAGTGGGTTTCTAATACTTAAATTCTTTCTGATTATAGGAAATACAACGTACTTATGGGAGTTTCTTCTGGACCTTCTCCAGGACAAAAATACTTGTCCTCGATATATTAAATGGACTCAGCGAGAGAAGGGAATCTTTAAACTTGTGGACTCGAAAGCTGTCTCCAAACTATGGGGAAAACACAAAAACAAACCTGACATGAACTATGAGACTATGGGAAGAGCTCTGAGGTAAAAACTCTTGTATCCTTAAATTATATACTATAATTTAAAATCTGATTTGCCTGTAGAAATGCAGCAGTTCTGAAATCTTAAAAGCTTTGCCCTTTTGCTGTCTTAGCTGTTTCAAAAGCATCTGTCTTGCAGTTCTTGTTGCTTTTTATGTTACCAGTTAATTTGCAATTTAATTCCCAAAGTATATATTTAAAAGGTCATGGTTTTTTTCAGCTAGATCCTTCAAATACTCTGCCCATGTGCTCTGCCAGCTTCTTTCCTTACCTTCTCACACTGTAGGTTTCACTGTGGCTACTTCAGATTTTCTTGTTAGCATAGAATGAGGTTTTGTTTAAAATCTGTCACTGTGTTGATTACTACTTAATTGTGCTTTTCTTGCAGATATTACTATCAAAGAGGAATTCTTGCAAAAGTTGAGGGACAGAGGCTTGTATATCAGTTCAAGGAGATGCCAAAAAATATAGTTGTCATAGATGATGACAAAAGTGAGCCCTGCAATGAAGATTTGTCAATGCCTACGGATGAGAAGTCATTGGAAAGAGTGTCTTTATCTGCAGAAAACCTTTTAAAAGCAGCAACCTCTGCACGTGGAGGAAAAAATTCCTCTCAGTTAAGCTGTACCAGAACAGAAAAAGCAGTCACCAGAGTTGTGAATATTGCCTCACCAGCACATGATACGTCATCATCTCGTCCCTCAACTACCACTACTACTGTCCCAGCAACAACAGCTCCTAGGTTTGTATTAACGTGGCGTGGGCTTATCGTTTGCTAATGACAAGCAATTTCTTGGTTAGGAAGCTGTCTTTTAGGTTTTTGGTTTAGGTTTTAAATCTTGGAAGTAGTTTCTGATTTGCAATTAGCAGTGTAACACGATAGAATACTATGAAAGTCTAGTTTATGAGATCAAAGCCAACTGTCAATATGCTTGCCCTCGAGTGTATTTTAAAATTATGTAGAGAGAGGAAGGGGGGAAAAAGAAATATGAATGCTGCTAAATTTCCAAAGTCCTATTGCTAGAAGCACAAAAGATTGTGTTTTGTTTGTTTTTTTTGGGGGTAAGGAAGCAGTTTAAAATCTGTAAATCCTAGATTTGTCTATCCCTGTTGTCATCTCTAATGGTGCCTCGTGTTTTGGCTTAAACACACGCATCTTTATTTTGCAGGACTGTACGTGTGGCAATGCAAGTGCCTGTTGTAATGACCTCTCTGGGACAGAAAATCTCAACCGTGGCAGTGCAGTCAGTAAACGCGGGGTCACCGTTAATAACCAACACGAGTCCAACAACAGCCACAGCTCCAAAGGTAGTAATCCAGACAATCCCTACTGTGATGCCAACCTCTGCTGAAAACGGAGAGAAAATCACAATGCAACCTGCCAAAATCATTACAATCCCTGCCACGCAACTCACGCAGTGTCAGTTACAAACAAAAACGGGCCTGTCCGGGTCAGGAAGTATTAACATCGTGGGAACCCCGTTGGCTGTTAGAGCACTAACCCCGGTGTCCATAGCTCATGGGACACCAGTAATGAGACTATCGGTGCCTGCTCAGCAGGCGTCTGGCCAGACTCCTCCCAGGGTGATTAGTGCAGTTATAAAAAGTCCAGAAGTTAAATCAGACACAGCGGCTTTAAAACAGGAACGTGAAGTGAAGACGGTGCAGCTGGTAAAAGAAGAGAAACCGGCGGATGGAAGCAAGACTGTGACCCACGTAGTAGTAGTTAGCACGCCCTCAGCTATTGCCCTTCCTGTAACAATGAAAACAGAAGGAATCATAACGTGCGAGAAATGAAGAATAGGTTGCTTCCAGCATGGACTTCTAGACTGTTACGGTTTTGAATATATTGGGGGAGGGAAGTGGATGTGATCACCAAGTCGAAAAGGAGAGCTTTGAAATGTTAATAAACATGCATATGTTGAAGACATACTGGAAAAAAAAATTTATTTTCCCGTGTTTCAGTGGGAATAGAACCACATTGATATACTGACAAAAACTGCCTCTTCCAGTTGGGAAACAGCTGAACCTATGGAGAAGGAGAGATAGAGGGACTGAACAGGGACCAAACAGTTCACTACGTTACCCGTTACCAAGTTACACTAAGACCTGGAACACTAAAAGAGAGTTGTGTGAGAGGTTTGCCTTGGGTTTTAGTTTTCAGGGAGAGAGGAAAGTCTCATTGTTACAAATGGCAAATTCGATGCATTTTATATGCATACCAGCAATTACTACTGTGTGCCCACAGTACTCAACTGGTGCTATGTGAAAAACTCTGCTACTAGGTGTTGTAGAATGTGAAATAAAGGAGAAGGTTAAAGAGCTTCTAAAAGAAGACAGAGACCTAGAGGGAATTTTTGTATCATACAGCTTAAGCAGATTCAAAATGAAAGCCTTAGACTGATTTTCAGTTATCTTTCTTGAAATAAGCTAATGGCTTGTTTGTGTAAAGCTTTTTTATTAAAACAAATTTTTTAAAAATCTTGTACCTAGCACAGTATTGTTATAGAATTACATGTAACATATTTTGTATGGTAGTTAAAAGTCTGTCTAAATTTCTTAATTGTGGACAAAATAGCAGCAGGCTTTCCGCCTTCTGCTGTAACATGCCTGTGTCTCTCACTTAGCCTTGACATCCGCGCATACATTTCAGTTTCAGCTCTACTCTGTCACTTGAAAGGTCACGCCCAGCATGAGCTTTTGTCAGGTAGTTCTAAACCTGTAAATTTTTTTTTAGTTGAAGTTAAGAGGGAAGTACCAGTGTTCAGAATGAACTATAATAGTTTGTATATTCAACATTTGAAGTATATTCTATTTTGTTGTACTCTTGTTTCAAAGTGTATTCAAGTAGGTTTTACTGAAATATAGAAACGAAATTTAATGGTGTTTGGTCTGCTTTTTATTATATTTTTTTTTTTCTTGCAACCTATTAACCTTCTTTTCTGCTTATTTGAAATCTTCCAGGCATTCAGCCTAAGATAGCTGATACAGTGTGGAAGTTTGGAACTCCTCACTACACCAGTACTCTGAACGGCTGACCAACTCTCGCACAGTACACTGAAATTTTTCATTGACATATCTGAGAAGCTTGTGGTAGATGGCGAGGCAAGTTCTGACAGGGGTCTAGTTCTCTTACACTTTTTCAGGATGGTGAGCATACGCAGTGTTCTTCCGTTGTGGCTAATCACGTGAGTGCTTGGGAATAACGAGTAGAAGTTACTGCCCTCCTGCTGACAGGTGATAACTTCGTGTGCTCTCCTGATTTTTTTCGATGCAAATAATACAGGGTTTGCTTAAACGACTCTGAGAATCAGTAACTTCTAGAGCTCTGTGAACTACCCAATTATTCCTCCAGATAAACCTTAATTTCCTAAGGCTGCACTGCAAAGGAAAGGTAGAAATGAGCAGACCTGGCTACTCCAGTGCACTGATCTCTCTGATGATCTCATAGAGGTAAGCTGAAAGTACCGGTAGGTAGAAAGTTGTGCAAAAAGAGAAATACTGGTTTACACTGCTGGTCCTTTAGATGATGTTGCCATTGACATTTCCAACTGTTACCATTTTGGCTTCAGCACAAATACATGAGTTTGGGTAGATGTGTTAGATGTGTTTGTTGTTTTTTTTTTTTTTTTCCAGAGTGAAGTAAGCATCTAAATAGATCTTACAATTGCCCTGAAGTTAAGGGTATCATGATACCCCTAAACTTGTAGTAATGTATCATGATACGTTATTACAGGGTCAAAGCTTGGGCGAGAACACACAGTTACACAGATTACTCCATAGTTGTGGTCTGTGTGCAAGAGTTTGGCTTAAAATAGGTGCAGGGTACCTTACCCTGCTTTCATGGACACCACACTGGCACTACAACAGTTACTGGAGAAGCAGTGCATCAGCTCGTGGGTGCCCAGTGGCACCCCCAGTTCCTAGTGAGATGCCCTAGAAAGTCTTCAGAGCGGGAGCTTGGGTAATCTTGAAGTAATTAATTCTGAATGACCATCTAAGTACTTCATGCCTGGAGGAGCAATTTTAACAGAACTCTGGAATGGAGGTCTTTAGTAATGACAGAATTCAATACTTATATTGGAGTTTATTTTTTTACTTCTACTACTGAAAAATGAATTGCCTCTAGACTCTTAGCAGTAAGCCCCATTTTTCCCTTTGGCTGGTAAGAAATGCAGGGATAGCTCAGTACAGCTGGGCCAGTGTGTGTGGAACTTTGAAACTCTTCTGAAAAGGGGATTATTTTTCATACTCTAAGCCGGGAAGCAGAGTTTAAGAACAAATGAATGAACAAGCTGAAGCAGGTAAAAAAGTGGGATGCAGAAGGCAGCAATCCCTTCCACCAGCAGTTAACCCAAAGAAGCAAAGGTCCTTACATAGATAAGCTGTGTTTCTGGCCTGGGGTAGAGGATAAAGGCTCCTTCACAGGAGGAAATGTAGGAGAAGGAAGATTATGTCGCCAAGGAGAGGTAGGACAGAAAGGGAAGCAGGGGTGAGCTGGACAATGGGTTGACTGATTTGATAGTCTGAGAGGAGCAGTGTGAAGAGAGGCAGGTAGAACGAGTCAGAGCTAGAAGATGAGAGAAAAAGTAATAGCATTTTTAAACCCACATTTATAAGTCTTTTCTGTAAGAAATCCTTTTCTAAGTGGCTGTTACTTGATCGTATATGAAAGAGATGTGTTATCTCGGAGCATGAAATGTCTATCTCTGGAGTGTTTGTAGTTGAGACCTTTCCGACACCTAATTTAGATACGCTGGAAGTCAAATGGGGACAAACTCTTCCTGGAAATAGACAAAGATCTCCAGCTGATGACCTCCTTCTCTTAAGTTAGAGCCAAGACTTCATCACGTAATGGCAAAACCCGAAAGGAATGAAGGTGCCCATCTCTGCTGCCCGTGAGACGGGCAGCTCCGAGGCGCTCCGCTTACTGTCGCTGCTGCCTCTTGCCGTGGAACTGGGGATGGTCCTTTGGCTCTCTCCCCTGGCCACCCGGTGAGTGGCACACACGCTGCCGGCGGCCAGAGGACATTTAGCAGAAGTTCCCTAAGTGCTGTGAGAATCTCTTGTCTGTGTGAGCGTGCGCTGTAAGTGAAATGGAAAAGGCAGTTAACCCGGCTTCAAACCGTGAAGACCCTTTTTGTTAACTTTTCAGTGTATGCTTTTGTACTCATCACTTTTTTTTTTTTTTTTTTTTAATTTAGCTGCCAGTGAGAGTCACAGACAGGCTTTTTGTCACAGTCGGGCAGTGATTTCAGCATATCTGCTTAAGCGCAGCCCTTCAGCGTTGCATTGTGTGCGTGTGGTTCCTCTGAGTTGTTCTGGGACCCGGTTGTTCTTCAGAGGTGGTGTGGAATCTAGGTAACGAGCCGTGCTTCTTACACGAGGCAGCCTCTCCCTGGGGATTTCTGCACCTAAGTGGCAGAGGGGCCACCCGAAACTGAAAATCTCAGGTCATTCTCTATGTCTGTGCAAGCTTGCTCTTCAACGTGCTGCTTTGTGCTGCCATAATTAATTACCCTACAGGCAAGAAATGTTTGTACTGGTGGTGTTGGAGGATGTGACCTCAGGATGAGGGAGCTTTGGTCAGGTTTGAAACATCTGAAACAGACAAAGGAATGCTAAAACGTTGAAGAATTTAGTATCTAGCTGTACTCCTAGACCTGTGTAATCCTGTTGAAAAACCTGCTATTTGGTCCATGTGTGATAGCTGTAAGGTTTTACAGGGCTTTTAGGGCTGAAGCTGGTGGCTCACGGAGAAGGGTCCAGCCTTAACTCATTCTTGACAAGCGATAACTTTTCTAGATGTGTGGATGGAGTGGAACTCTGGTGTGAAGTGAGGACACTTTATACAGAAGGCATTGAGGCATAGTCATGTTATCACTGATTTTACGGATATAAATACAAACACTTTTATTTTTCAAATAACTACGGTTGTAAGTTATAGGATGGACAGGGTAATGCTGTGTAATCCACGGGGAAAAAAAAATCTGTGTGTTGCAATTCGGAATAAAGATCTGAATATCAAAATTTTGGAGTTGTGGCAAGAAAAGTTGAAAGGGGAACCCCATCCCAGAGCCCACTGTTCTTGTTACTCTCTCTGGGACAAAGTCCGTCTTGCTTAGCGAAGGGTTCTGAGCCTTGACACAACTCAAGTGATCAGGGGAAAGCGTGCTGCAGGGAAGGCTGAGCTCTTGGGATCCTCTGCTAATTGGTTTCATTAACTTTAGGGCTTTGGAGAATTACATCTGAGCTGATCAAGGATCAGTGAACCAGGGGCAGTCAAGAGTCAGTGAGAAAGTGGAGAGGTGCCTGAAGCCTCAGTCCTTGCACACCGTGACACGTGCAGCAGGGATCGCAGGTACGTGTGAAGATTGTCACAGCCAGAACAAGCTAAATTCAATTTCTGCCTTGCAGAGACAGTTAAATAGCAGGTATTAAAGCTTATTAAGTGAAGAAGATCCAAGTGATGCTATCTGCTTTGGATCTAATTGTTCTCTGAGAGAGATAGTGTTTTAATAAGCTTGCAACAGCTTCAGCCTTTCAGCAAATGAAATAAGTGGGTCATTTCTTCCTTCAGCTAGCTTGAGGGTGAGGGAAAACTGTCGCTGCTAAAGCTAATGCAGCTTTTATTCAAGATTAGAGCAAGGGATCTGTTGAGACTTTTTTTAGCCTTGCTGTGCTTATAAGGGAGACAGCCACAAGAAGAGCTTTGAAGACATTTTTACTGTAAGAGTCATACTGCTACATAGGAAAAAAAATATTAAAAACCTTCCTGCTTCTTCCTATGAAAAATATTTAGCGTGCTGATATTTATAGCAGGCAAAAGCATTTCAGTGCTGCAGGCCTGCCTCTTGCTGAATAAAACAAAGCAAGAGCACTATTTTACTGAAGTTTTCCAGAAGAGTCTGTCTGTAAAATATATTTCGTAACAAGTACTGGAATAAGAGGGTGAGGCTGATTGAGAACAAGTTACCTGTTAATTTCTGCATCTTGTCTACCTTTTATTACAATCCAGCAGGAAGGGCTCACTGTTGTGCTACAGCAGGGATGTGTGATTTTCTGGATATGGTAGTATTAAGAATTGCCTTGTGATGGGGAGAGTCCCCAGCCTTTTCTCAGTTATTCCACCCTCCCCTCGCCTTCGAAATTACCCTTTAAGGACATGAAGCAGTGAACATCTACCGTCACGTGTCCAGGGTGAAATAAGAATCCTGGCCCTTTCCACTTCAGAAGAGCTCTGCAGTGATGGCAAAATCACACAAATCATGCCATTTCCCCACCGTCTGGTTTCTTTTGTAGGAGAGTTAGTGTTGAAAGCAAGGGGCTGAGTAAAATGGCGTAAGAATCATCCAGATGCCAAATATCATCACTTTGGGAGAGTGGTGGTGGGAGCTCTGTAGCTGCAATGGTTTAGCTCCTGCTGGTAAACAAAGCCTGCCATAATCGGTGCCGTGGCTCTGTGCCCTGGCAGCGGTGACACAGTACCATGTTGATGGACACCCTCCGCTGGCCTTAGGAAAACAGAGTAAAATGGAAATTAAGGGCTTTTTGTTGTTGTTGGGTGGTTTTTTTGGGTTGTTAGGGATGTTTTTGTTTTAGTTTTTTTTTTCAATACAGATGTGAGTACAGTATTATCCTTGCTCTCAAGGCAAGGCTTTCTACCACAAGTGTAATTTCTTCCAGGAACCACCAAAAGGGCCTGAATGGAAACTTCATCTTCTAGTGGGGACTTTTTGTAGTAGACGAGCAAGGATTTGCCTTATTAAAGGTACCATCTTATAGGTCTACGTTGTGGTGTTGCTTTCAGAAGTGCTAAGCTACAGCTGACTAGATACCTCCATTAATGGGCAATTGTATTTTTTTCTCCTCCTTGCAAAGACCGTTTGAGGGAAGGTCCCAAGAGAAGAGAACCCTGAAGGAGCAGCCCTGCAGCTCATCCCCGCAGAGAAAACCGAGGGCAGCCAGCACCGTAAGAAGGAAGCGGTCTCAGTCTAGCCGGTATGAAAAGCTCAAAAGTCTGACTTTCTGTGGGGCGTTAGGAGCCCCTCATCTCTGGCCCAGTATCTCCCCCAAAGGAACCACCCCTTCTGGCTTCCAGGGACACACTTTGCTCTTTCTGAAACTTCAGCTGGAGAAAGCCCTGGCTGGCAGTAGTCAATATGTCACATCTGCCCGGTGGGAGTATTCACCCAGGATGTATGATCCTTTCTGTCTGGGGAATTGCAAATCACTGCTTGCTAGAGAAGTCCTGCATCCCAGGCTGGTTAGAGGGGCCCCAGCTCATCACCCTCATCCTGCAAGGGTCAGGAGTCACCTGCAGAGTGTGACACAGCACTTCATTCCTTTAAAAGGGAGGGTGTTTGTGTGGCAATTTGAGACTTCCAGTTGCCAGACTCTCTATTTTACTTACCAGCGACACAAGTGCAATAATTTATGGGCTGCGTAAAGCACATACCTGTGGCATTTCTTGCTCTTCAAATGATGTTTTAAAAGAAAGTGACAAGTAACACAGCCCTCGGGGAGGAGTACTTGCCCCCTGCTTTGCAGTACTGGCCAGGTTTGTGGTTCCACACAACCGTCAGAGCAATATTTACAGTAATACAGCATCTAGGCTTCATCTGTAACCAGGGGACAGAGCAGCTTGACACAGCTAAAGGTAACTCCCTTCCCTACAGACTTGCTGTGGAATTTGGGCATTTCAGATCTGAGAAAGAGTGCTTGCTGTGAAAGCAAAGCAGCCATGCCCACCTGTGACACGAGGACTGTGGAGTCTGAGGACAGAGAGCTCTGGAATGGGCAGCATCACCACTGACTTGAAGCTCGAACACTCACTAGTTGAGGCAGATCACCTAACTATGATAGGGAAATGAAAAAGATGGCAGCAGAGACATTACTTTTTTTTTTTTTTCCCAAAGACTTTTATTAATAAACACCTGGAACATTTAAGAGTTACTACAGGCCTTACTTTACATGGAAGTACTGCTTTATTTGCTCAGCCTCATCTTTCCCAACTACCGAAATGTCAGCTGTGTGTCCCTTTTCCCTCCTCCTCTCCCTTCCTCCTTTTCCCAGCCCAGTGGCACGCTTACAATCCATACGTGCAGTACCTATTTCATACCCACGAGCACCACTCCATGCACAAGAGTTACTAGACTAACACGGCTCTCTTGTAGCCTAGGTGCTTAGCCAGAGGTCCCCTGGGCCACGGAGAGAGGCTCCTGAACACTGTTGCTGCATGATTTTAAGTCGGATGCAGGATCACCAACTTCTCTCAATAAATAAATTTGATCTTCTAACAGGTTCCAGTGTAGCTTTAGGTTCTGAAGATAAATAAAAGAAAGTCTTTCAACGTGAAGATTGGCCCTTTACTGAAACGGCAAGATTGACAAGACTACAAATTTAAACCATTTAGAAAAGTAATACTCGAAGCAGAGGAGGAAATAACTCCCTGGTCAGTGTGTCCTCTGGAGGGAAGCACAGAAGAGACAAAGATAACAGTCACCGTGTCTACATACCTACAGGGCCTGTGTGTGTGTAACGGACACGTGCACATCCATCTGGTAAAAGTGAGGATATCACTAGATGACGTAGAAGAGTTAGCCTCTCTCTCCTCACCTGTTCTTACTGGAGGGGCCCTTCCTCACGCTATGCTATTACCCATTCACTTTTAATGAAATCGTCATCTCCAGTCACGTAAAACGCACGGCGTCAGCTTAGATTTGTTCAAGTTTAAACCGCATTAAACTTCCTTTGTATTGCAACAGAAGAAGATTTAAGAGAATGTCACCGAGTAGTTGAGCCTCGTTCCCTTTGGTACTTGCACAACCTTAACATGAAATAAATAAAATAAAGCATGCTGTCAGGGCAAGTTGTTTTACAAACACACGTGTTTTGATTTAAATACTAAGGCCTCCGCATTCATTATAGAGGATTAAATCCTTAAACATGGGGGTTAGTGAAAGGATAAAGCTCATTTGCCTTCCGGTTCTCAAAGCCCGGCGTGGCAAGAACACCACGGCGAGAACACTGACTCCTTTCTTCCTCCCTTGGAGGCTCCAGATTAACAAGGGCTGAACAGCAAGTGTAACCCCAAACAAGCGCCCGAAATATTGTTTAGTCAACAGTTATTTCCTCATCTTTCAATAGCTCCCAGCTCCAAAAGTTTTCTGGAAAATAAAACAGTGGCGAGTCAAGACACTGCACTACCAGGTGGTGTTGCAACCCGTTACAGCAGCCTGTCGGGGTCTTGATTAAAACTAAAGTCACACACCAGGGACAGGTGATCGGAAGGGTAATTGAATGATGGCAGCCTGTTGGGCCCAATTTGCTCTTCAGTCAGCAAGCCCAGGGCTGAGTTCACATTCAAGGCGTGCTGGGAATACCAGATATAATCCAGCGTGTGCCGGCACTCTCCCGAGGGCCGGATCTTCCAGGTGGTGTACGGAGGTTCTGACTGCCCGTCGGGGCTCAGCAGCTTGTAGGCGCTGTTTAAGTTGAGGCTGGAGTTGGAAAATTCCCTGTAGACCTCCTCAGTTGGCTCCGCGTTGAAGTCTCCGCAGACGATCAGAGGGATCTTCGCGCCTTGGGTGATGTTCTTCAGGTTCTGGAGAAGATCGCAGCCTTGGGCGGACCGAAACCTCTCCCAGCCGGTACGGGCTTTCAGGTGGGTGACGGCAATGCAGAACAGTCTTCCAGTTTCGTGGCACTTCAGCGTCTGAGCTATGGCCACTTGGTTGGTCTTCAGCTTCATGGCGGTCAACCGAATGTTGGCGCTGTTGATGAGCTCAAAGCGGTCTTTGAGGAAAAACAAGGCGCAGCCATCCGGCCCGTTGTTCTGCTCCACATCTAGGCAGGGGGACCACGGCTTTGGGAAGAAAGTACACTGGTAGCCCAGTCGGCTGAGGAGTGGCTCGAAGGTGTCAAAGTAGTGGTCGACTTCTTGCAGGCACAAGATGTCAGGCTTGTACGCGAGGATTTCCTCCAGGATGAGGCACTTCCTCTCTTCCCATTTCAGAGCTTCCATGGGGCACTGAACAAAGTTGTCTTTGCCTTCTCCGAGAGCTGAAATTAGCAGAGGGGAAGAGAAAAAAAAAAACAAACAAACAAACAAAAAAAAAGTTATCGATAGCTAAAATGGATAAAAAAAGAATAGTCTTCCTCCAGGCTTTGCCGAGGCCAAAGGCTCTGCTCTGGGGAGCCAGCTGCCACCTTGCAGAAGCTGGCGGTGGCCTGTAGCCCCCCAGGAGAGGTTATAATGGGAAGTGGCCTGAGGCTTTCCCCACATTTTGCTTTTTCTGTAAAATGGGTCCACATCAGTTCAAGTGCAGGTGACGGGTCTTTCAGGAGTAGCTGCTGACTTTAAGGGTGCCAGGCTTGCCAATGGGTGTGAGAACCCCGTCTCAAACTGAAAGTCTCCCCAAAAAATTAAGCTCCCTTTACAGATACAATTTAGATGAAAGACTTTTCCCCCACCCCTTCCCAAAAGTCACCACACTGGGGCAAGCGCATGCAGCTGCCACAGGAAAAGCAGTGGGATAGGAGTGATTTAACTGCAGAACGTTAAGGCAGTCCCTGCGTGGAGGCTTTCCCACCCCAAAAGATTTTAAGATGAGGCTGTTGCGTGAGTCAATTTGCAGCCTTGGTTTTAGGGGTCTGACAAAAAAAACCCAAACAATAAAATCAGTTAAAATTATTTTTAAGAATTGAGAATTCCCGTAACAGAGCTGAATTCCCTGAATAGTCCAGGGATAAACTAATTAGAAAACGGTAGAGAAACTTTACACAGAATAAAACTTATGGAAGGATGAGTCTTTTCTAGGGGTTTATCTAAAAGTGATGGGCCACGGCTCTTTGAATATACTGCATCCAGAGCCACCTCTGGCATCACAGCTGCAAGGAGAGATCTTTTTTCCTTTCCTATAGAAGGGAAGGGGAGCCACTATTTCAAGTGCTGAAAATTCCTCTCCCTCCCCGGCCCTCAGTCAGTTGTGCCTCAGGTAATCCACCTCTCCCACGCTTAATTAGGTAGGCATTTAAAGGTCTTAATTGCTGCGTTTGATCTCAAGGTCACACCTCGATCTTGGAGGCAGGTCCTACCTTGGGCGAGGATGTTCCACTGCATGACCCGAATGGGGCGGTGGCTACTGACGGCGTTTTTCTTCAGGTCCACGAAGTCCCTCTGAAACCGGGGCGGCCGTTTCTGCAGAACGATCTGACATTCCTCCAGCAGATCCTTGGGGTCTATGGGGTCCAGCCGGGCCGAGTCCGCCTGTTCCAGGCAGTCCTGGTGCTGGGACACGGCACCGCTGCTCAGCGTCTTGGCGAGCGCGCTGTAGAGCCGGCTGGTGCTGTTTCCCATGGAACACACTGGAAAGGGGAAAAAAACAAAACAAAACAAAAACAAACAACAAGATGGTGTTAGAGATGTCCGCCGTGACTTTTCCCAGCCCTTAAGTGCCTTAGGTAACCTTGTGGCAGTGCCAGCGACTTGTGGTTTTGTGCAGGAGCCTGCTCCTGAACCTGAGATGAAGCAAGAGGGATGCAGAGGGAGGGTCCGTTCTGTCTCGTGGCGTTTGGCTCGTTCTCCGTGAACCACCCGCTCTGAGGCATGGCGCAGGTGCCTTCTAAGGGAAGAAAGGGCTCCTTCCTCCAGAACGGCAGGGCTGAGATTAACTTCTGCACGCGTCGTAGCAAACGGAATAGAGCGTACTTTTTCCCACCTCACAGAGGAGAGAGCCCAGCAGGCAGGCAGATTCTGCCAGCTCCTTATTTCACCTGCGGCGCCTGTCCCTAAGGGAGACAGCGCTCCTTTTCACGGTAGCCACGGGGGAGTTGGAGCTCACCATATTCCCACCCATCTCGGCAGCAAGCCCTTGGCACAGCCACGTGTGCCCCTACAGCTCTTCCAACCCTTCCCCGGGGGAAGGCTTTTGCTCTGAAGTGCCATAGAATGGTCTAGGTTGGAAGAGACCTTAAAGATCATCTAGTCCAACCATTAACCTAACTCTGACCAAAAAAACCACCAACAAACAAACAAAAAAACCCCCACAAAACCAAAACAAAACACACCACTAAACCATATTCCTGAGGACCATGTCAAACCGTCTCTTGAACACCTCCAGGGATGGTGCCTCAACCACTTCCCTGGGCAGCCCATTCCAATGCTGGATAACCCTTTCGGTGAAGAAATGTTTCCTAATATCCAATCTAAACCTCCCCGGTACAACTTGAGGCCATTTCCTCTTGTCCTATCTCCTGGGACTTGGGAGAAGAGACCGACCCCTGCCTCTCTACACCCCCCCCCTTCAGGTAGTTACAGAGCGCGATAAGGTCTCCCCTCAGCCTCTTCTTCTTCAGACTAAACACCCCCAGCTCCCTCAGCCTCTCCTCACAAGACTTACTCTCCAGACCCCTCACCAGCTTCGTTGCCCTTCTCTGGACCCGCTCCAGCACCTTTGCCAGAGAGGCCACCCGTGCCCCGTCCCACGCTCAGCACCCTGCCCGGACGCTTGGTTTCCCTCCGACCGCGGGCAGGATGAGGGACGTTGCACCACAGTGACTTGCACAAGAGGCAACACTGATGGAGCTCTCGTGTTGCCTCAGCTTATTTACCCTGCCTGTATTTTGCAAAGGGGATCTACGAGCAAAAGAACTTCAGTGTCGCATCGCTGTTGGCCCCCGGCGGATTTTAAATAAGCTTATTTGTACCTTGGAGTTACTTAAAATGGAAGAGACTCGTCATCTTGCAGCAGATTTGGGGCACTACCCCACGCACTTGTGTGTTCAGCCTTTTCCTAGCCTGAACAACAGCATGATCAATGGTCAGAGCTGGGGACAGCTGAGCTAGAGGGGACAGCAGGAAGATGGAAGCCCTAACAGCTCAATACATATACTTAGGAGGAGTAAAAGAGAAGAGAAAGACCCTGCAGCAGGAGCTTCATGTCCTTGTCTTTAAGAAAACGGGTATTTTTAAAGACACTTAAAAAATGCTTAATATATGTTGTGTTTGTGTAAGCCAGCGGGATAGTGTGTCTGAACAGTTCAAAGAAAGTTGGAAATTGGGAATTTAAATCGGATGGAGGACATCTCCACCTTTTAATTCAAGTACCAGGAGTTCCTCAAACTGAGATGGGAGGTTGGGCTCACAAGCATGAACCCCTTCCCATGGGAACTGTGTTTAAAACATTCCAGTTTCTGCAGTGTTTTGTAGTTTACAATTCTTGTCAAGAAATGCCGTTTCCTGGGGAGGGAAATGTGAAATCCCCAAGCAGGGCCCTGACACGGCCGCGCGGGGATGGGGAGCAGGAACGAGAGCACGCTCTGTACTGGTCACAGCTCACACACCACCAGAGCTGCCGGGCAGAAACCCAAAGAAATCAATAGAGCTTTTTAATGAAAGCTCCACGGGGAGGCTATTTTTGGGGTAGGTACAACCCGTAGGTAAGTGCTGCAACTGGAGAGAAGTACACGGTGCTTTCTGCTACCTCGGGGATGCCGAGAGCAGCCAGGAGCCCTAAATCCACGTGCCTGTCCTTCCCTCCAGGCACAGGGAAGCCCTCGGGGCGGCAGTGCCTTCTGCACAGCCCCTGCCACGCCACGGATGAACGTGGCTCACGCAGGGCTCTCCGAAGGAATAGCGGGGAGCTTTTCTCCTCCAAGAAGGCTTTAGCAAGAGCCCAGGCTGCTCATGGCTTGACCCCAATCAGATGTTGGAAGGGAGGTGGTAGGAGCAGGGACGAGCTAGGTGCAATGCACCTGGAGCCAAGAAGTCTGCCCTAAAACTCCCTGCAGCTTACGTCTGCTACCACAGGACAAAGTCTAAGTTTGGCCAGGCACCTGCCAAGCTGCAAACAAAGCCAGAGCATCCTCTAAATCTCCCCATCCCTGGGGTCACGGGATGTGCCACAGCCCAGCTGCAGCACAGTTCTGACAGCTTTCAAAGCCAGAGAGGTCTCAGGAAGGTAAAAAGAGCTTCTGTCTTCTTTTGAGAGCCCAGGGAAGGTTGGGTGAAGGAGGGGCTGGGCTGTAAATCAAACGCTTCCAGGCCCGTTGTAGGCAGCTTGGGAGCCCTCGGCTTTATAAAGGTGGACTCTTGTGGGGAGACTCCAGCTTCAGATGGCTGATGAACTGCAGGAGTTCTTTGTCCCCAAAGTGCTGAAACCGTCACTGCAGAGACAGCCATTCTGCAGAACTGGGGCCAGACCAGCAACCTGAACACTCAAACTGCAAGCACAAAACCCATTTGTTATTTTTGCAATGCTTAAGGTGTCCGTGGCAGCGAGGCAAGTACGAGGTCACTGTTCTGAGACCCTTACGGTCCAAGTTAAATGACCCGTAACTTGCTGTGACACTGCGGTGCTGGTGTAGGCAGAGGAACAAGTGGCCTCCTGAGCTTGCACTTTAGCAGTGGGTGGTGAACATGGACCCAGTTCTCCTGGGGTGATGTTGCAACAGGAGACACCAGCTCAGCAATTACTATTCAAGACGCTTAAGATCATCATAAACATAAAAAAAAGCCTTTCTCTCAGCAAGGGTGGTGCCTCAGCACTGTAAGGGCAGGGAGAGGATTTAAACTGTTCATTAACCTTCAGAAGAAGAGAATGCAAAGTTCAAGATTCCTTGTGTCATCCAGCAATAGCAGAAGAGATGAACTTCTAGGATCTCCGGTGACAAGCAGTCACGGACTTTATTTTAAGGACTTTGTTTCAAAGATGAGGGCTGGAACGTGCAGGGGGGCTGGAACCAGGGCCCTTACCTTTTGGGGTAAGGTGAGCAGCATTCTGGTTTCCCTTCCTTTCTTCTCCTACTTCTCGGTGCTGCTTTTTGGCTGGGAGCCCTTACCTTGTTCACCCCAGGGTTTTGGCTCCACCACACCTGCAGCAGGAGTTGCATCAGCCTCCGATGGCCGAGGAGGCCGGCAGCAGCTGGAGGTGCCCTCCCTGCAACCCCAGTTCTAGGAGAAACTTGGCAGACGCCATCCCCATGTGACAAATCCTATGCTACAGGGTATCGCACTACATGTCTAGCCTTGTTTGGGCCAGCGGTGGGATGGCAGCCCTGGGCCACCCGCATTCAAAGCGCCAGTTGCTGCTGCTTGGAGTTAAAGACTCCTGATTTTGGCCAGATTTAAGACCTAGGCCAGCCAGGACCCTCATAGGAAGGGTTTGGAGAGCTTGTCACAGCAAGGGGGGCGCTGCCTCGGTCAACAGGCAAGACCAGAAAGAGGAGGGAGCCTCAAATTCTGCCCTGAGCAATGGACAGAATCAGTACTTGGCACAAGCTCTGGAATCCCTTTTCCTCATGATTGCTCTAATCCTGGGCTCGGCTCTGCCAGCTCCCAGGCACACACGCTCCCCTTCCCTCTAGCTCCAATCCTGCTGTTCATCCCGGCCTGGCTTCAACAGCAGAAGTGGAAGCACCCTGTCCCATCCTGTCCTGTAGACCCCTCCTGTAACAGCACCACCAGCAAGGAATCATAGAATTGTCTAGGTTGGAAAAGACCTTTAAAATCATCTAGTCCAACCATCAACCTAACTCTGATAAAAACCCATCATTAAACCATGTCACTAAGCACTATGTCAACCGGTCTTTTGAACACCTCCAGGGATGGTGCCTCGACCACCTCCCTGGGCAGCCCATTCCAATGCTTGATAACCCTTTCCGTGCAAAAACTTTTCCTAATATCCAATCTGAACCTCCCCTGGTGCAACTTGAAGCCATAAATAATAAACAACACTTCACCCCAGCCCCAGCTGAGGGCAGTAGGGAAAGGTGGATCTCCTGCATGCCAGGTGAGTAACACAGCCTCAGGTATTGGCACAGAGGGTGCTGGACAGACCACCTCTCCCACCAGCAGCAGCCTGGAGCAAAGGTGGAAACCTGCAAACCTGCTCTGGGTGGACCTGCTTTGGCTTGGGGGGTTGGACTAGACGATCTCCAGAGGTCCCTTCCAACCCCATATCGTTTTGGGATTCGGTGGCTGCCGCCCCCAGCTTTCACCAGGAACATCTCCTCCTGGTGAGCATTTTTAGGAGGCAAGCTGCCCGCCGGGGCTTGGGGCTGAACCTGAGCTGCGGAGGGCGCGTCAGAGGGCAGCAGGGAGGGAGCGTGGTGCGTGCCAAGGGGCTGTCCTCACACGGACCCCGGGCAGAGCGTGCATCCAAGGACATGCAGGACCCTGGGCGCTTTCCAAGTCTCATTTTGGGAACGAAGAACAGGGGAGGAACCACTGCTACCTCACGGCACTGAGGCAAGCAGGGACCTGATGCCTCAGCATCACCCGCCCGAGGGCGAGCTGGGCTTTTCCCACACGCTGGCTGTACTTGGGGGGGGGGGGGGG
>QJSC01005341.1:170245-261551 GCA_003697955.1 Calidris pygmaea
GGATGGCCGTTCCCCCGCCCCGGGTGTCCCCGCACCCGGCATCCCGCGTGGGAGCCTGCGGGGCGCTCGGGGGATGGCGTGGTGGGGGGTGTGTTGGGGGGGTGGTGGGGGCCGCTTCTTAAAGGGGGTGTCTCGCCCCCCGAGTGGGGACCTGGGGGGACCGGCGGTGCGTGGGGAGCAGCTCTGAGGAGAAGGACCTGGGAGCCCTGGTGGGCAACGGGATGACCGTGAGGCAGCGACGTGCCCTTGTGGCCAAGAAGGCCAATGGCAGCCTGGGGGGGCATCAAGAAGAGCGTGGCCAGAAGGTCGAGGGAGGGGTCATCCTCCCCATCTGCAGCACTGGGTCCAGTTCTGGGCTCTCCGGTTCCAGAAGGACAGGGAACTGCTGGAGAGGGGACAGCAGAGGGCTACAAAGATGATGAGGGGGCTGGAGCATATCTCTTACGAGGAGAGGCTGAGGGACTTGGGTGTCTTTAGTCTGGAGAAGGCTGAGGGGGGATCTGATCAATGCTTGTCAATACTTAAAGGGTGGGTGTCAGGAGGATGGGGCTGGTCTTTTCTCAGTGGTGCCCAGGGACAGGACAAGAGGAACTGGGCACAAATTTGTAGATAAGAAGTTCCACCTAAACCTGAGGAGGAACTTCTTTCCTGTGAGGGTGGCAGAGCCCTGGAAGAGGCTGCCCAGGGAGGTGGTGGAGTCTCCTTCTCTGGAGACATTCAAACCCACCTGGACACGTTCCTATGCAACCTGCTCTGGCTCTGTGTGGACCTGCTTTGGCAGGGGGGTTGGACTAGATGATCTCCAGAGGTCCCTTCTAACCCCATATCATTCTGTGATTCTTTAAAGTGCGGCTACAAAGAAGATGCAGACTCCCTTTTTACAAGGAGTCACATGGAAAAGATGAGGGGTGATGAGTACAAGTTACGGCTGTGGAGATTCCGACTGGACCCAAGAGGAAAATTTTTCATGGTGAGAACAATGAGCCACTGGAATAATCTCCCTGGTGGGGGGGTGGATTCCCCATCACTGGACACTTCTCTGATTCAGCTGGGGAGGGTGCTGGGCCTTCTTGTCTACACCGTGCTTTTGCCAAGAAAGGTTGGAGCAGATGGTCCTTGAGGTCCCTTCCAACCTGGTGTTCTATGAGCCTGTTATTTTATGTGTTTGAGGGAATACAGAGACTCGCTCGTGGGAGGTGGGTGCCGCCTGTGAGAGATGCTGCTACGGGAGCTGGGCCGGGCGGGCGGCGCGGTGTTAGACCCGGGTCTGCTTCAAACCTTCCCTGTTTTCCCCCCTCCCCAGGAGGGCTGGGAGTGGGGAACAACAGCCGCTCCCTGCGCTTTGGTGTTTCACCTCAGGGTGGGTTCTCCCAGCTTCGAGTTCCAGCCCCCCTGCCCTGGGCAGGGACACCTCCCACCAGACCAGGTTGCTCAAAGCCCCATCCAGCCTGGCCTTGAACCCCTCCAGGGATGGGGCAGCCACAGCTTCTCTGGGCAGCCTGTTCCAGCGTCTCACCACCCTCACAGGAAAGAACTTCTAATCTAAATCTAGATTAGGTAGCTGATTTCTCACACTCTGTGCTCGGGAGAAACACAGACTGGGCTCCACCACTGAGCAGAAGTCAAGTTTTGGAGACGATCTTACTTTTGCTCTTTTTCTTTGCGCCGACAGGATGAACTACTCGCTGGCCGCCTGTGTGGGTGATGAGCAGCTTCTTTCTCAGCTGCTGATGAAGGGGATTTCACAACCCCTCAGTGCTCCCAGAAAGCTGCTGCTGCTTTAGTTGTTGGGCACACGTGCAGATGTGTACCCACCAGGGAGTCTTCTCCTCTCCGGGGACTAAACCAGCCGCCTGGGGCTGGAAGCGAGTGCTGGGTGTCATCAGAAAGGTGGGACTCCCCTTTTCCAGTGGGTTGGTGCTCTGATGTGGTGAGAGCTCTGACTTGCTAGGACAACGGAGGTGCTTATCTTTCCTAAGCAGATCATCCTACCCTGCTTTCTCCAGCGCAGGAAGGGGATTTAATCGTCTCTTGTCTCTGGGAGACGTGAAGAGCGGTTGATCGCTGCCCTTGTTCTAGCAGCCTTTTAATCTACTTGAAGACTGTTTGTCATCTTTTTTTTTTTTTTTCCCCCCTAGAAAAAGGAATCTTCTTTCAGATCACATCGTCTTCTAAATCTCTATTTCTCATTGCTCTTTTCTGGAGCCCCTCCTTGCCTGCCCCCTCCCAGCGCTCAGCCCACCACAGACTTGCCCTTGGTCTCTTCTATGGCCGTGCCATGTTACTCTCCGTTCCAGCCACAGACCTTTCTCTTTGCCGGGTCCTTTCCTACAGCATCACTGCTGGGTCAGCTTGGATTTTCATAGCACAAGGGTCCCCACGGCAACTCTTTCCTCTCTTTTTGGAGGCAGGTGCATCATTTGTCTTCTGTCACCTGGGACCGCTCTTCTTGCCTGGAATTTGGAAGGTACTTGCTAGGGTGGGAGCTTGCTTTCTGTCCATCCTTTGCTTTGCTTCCCCACTTCAGATATTTCGCTCTCTCTGTCTCTCATTTCTAGAGCTGTTTTTGGTGCCTTGTACCGTTTTGATGCTTTGAACCCACTCAGCTCTGATTTCAGTTATGAGCTGTCCTGATTCCATCCCCGAAGGCTTGGGCTAATCACTGATTCTCATCTGTAATGTTATCTATCTGTCCCTCTTTGTTCCTCGTTTCCTTTTTGATTGTCAAAGCGTAGATGGTGGTAGTCTCACAGGGCCCCTACTGACACTTTTTTTTTCTCTCTCCACTGCTTTTCTATTAAAAAAAAAAAAGAGAATAAGCTGGAACACGTATAGAGCTGCTGCAGTTTCAAAGGTGGGTGCTAGAGCTGGGTCCTGAACTTACACCTGGCCCTGGGTAGGCTCAGCTGCCCCTCCCGAAGCAAAATGTTCAATACCCTAAGTGATTTTAAATGAAGAGAAGTAAGGAATGAGAAAGATAATTAAACGATGTTTTCAGGTACCCCACTAACTTCTTCAGTTTGGTTTTCAGTAAAATGAAGCTGTCCTGCTGCCTGCCCAGATCCGCTGGCGCTGGGAGCGGAGGGGAGAGGCAGCTGGAGAGCCGTGGAGGAAGAGCTGGAGCTCGGCTTTCTCTGCTTTCGGGCACACTGGCCGCTCCTTGTGGGTCTGCCAGCTCTGACTCACAGAATCACAGAGGCAGGTGAGGTGGGGTTGGAAGGGACCTCTGGAGATCATCTAGTCCAACCCCCCTGCCAAAGCAGGTCCACCCAGAGCAGGTTGCACAGGAACTTGTCCAGGCGGGTTTGGAATGTCTCCAGAGAAGGAGACTCCACCACCTCCCTGGGCAGCCTCTTCCAGGGCTCTGCCACCCTTGAAGTAAAGAAGTTCCTCCTCATGTTTAGGTGGAACTTCTTATCTACAAATTTGTGCCCATTCCCTGTTGTCCTGTCCCTGGGCACCACTGAAAAAAGACCAGCCCCATCCTCTTGACACCCACCCTTTAAGTATTTATAAGCATTGGTCAGATCCCCCCTCAGCCTTCTCTTCTCCAGACTAAAGACACCCAAGTCTCTCAGCCTCCTCTCATAAGGGAGATGCTCCAGCCCCCTCATCATCTTTATGGTCCTCTGCTGTCTCCTCTCCAGCAGTTCCCTGTCCTTCTTGAACTGGGTAGCCCAGAACCGGACCCAGTGCTCCAGATGGGGATTCACCAGTGCAGAGCAGAGGGGCAGGATGACCTCCCTCCACCTGCTGGTCACACTCTTCCTGATGCACCCCAGGATGCCATTGGCCTTCTTGGCCACGAGGGCACATTGCTGGCTCATGGGCATCCTATTGTCCACCAGGCCTACCAGGATTCATATCCTCCACCCCTCAAACCTGGCTTGGTTGCTGTGCAAAACTGCCAGCCCTGGTTCCCTGCTAACCAGACCGGGTGCCTGGCTGGGCTTGTCCACGCTGGAGTCTGGGCACCCTTATCAGCAGGGCAAACTCATGACTGAGAGGTTATTTCCATGCCCGTTGTGTGTGATGATCCGTAACCAGAGTTTTTTGGTTTTTTTTTTTTTCCTTCCCTTTCTGGAAGACCAGGCACTTCTGGAAGGAAAGAGTGGTTGGTGGTCCAAGTAATCCATGAGCTAGCCTGATGGCCCTGCCGCTTCTGGTGGGATTTGGCAAAGAAATATAAGACTTAGGGACAGGGAGCTGCTCGCTGCCCAGAGCGCTCAGCGGTTGTTAAGTAATTAACGACTGGGAGGTATGGTGTGTTTATTATACAGTTTATTACTCCCGATGACTCAAGTCGCTGGGTTTAGGCCAAGCTGCCTGCTTGTGATCTGCGAGGAGGAGGAAGGAGAGAAGGTTTCCTGCTCCCCGCTGTACTGAATGTACTTTTCTCTGCTGTTTTGGGTGTTGGTTTTCCTGCGGCGTGTGTGACCAAGCCGGTGTGACAGTTAACAAAGGTGGTTTTGAAAGAAACAAAAGTTCCTGGTGATGCATGAAGCTGGTTTTCCACACCTACCGCTTTGTCCCCGGGACTTGGGAAGAATGGGGATTTAGCTCCAAACCATGAATCAGTGTTTGCTTGGCGCCTCTCGGTGTGATTCAAAAGCCCTAATAGTCTGCCATGGGAAATAAAATTCCTCTGAAAATACACAAAAGATGCAGTTAATTTTAGGTACGTGTGACTTAAAAAGAGAAGTTTATTCGGAAAGTGATCTCAGCTGTCCCGTGCCCATCTGGCTGATGTTCCCACCAGCCGGGAACAGCGAGCAGGGGGAGAGGAGGGGTCCAGGCCAGAGTCTGCGAAAAATGCTTTTTTTTTTTTTTTTTTTTAACTTTCTGACCTGTTCTAACCCTGGAGATGCTGATGCTGCAAACATCCTGGTCAGCGAACAGGCTCTTAATCCTTTTCCAACGCCGTGTAAATCCCAGGCCCAGCGGAACTACGGCACTTATTAAAAATATGCGTATGACTAACGTTTTTCCGGCATGTAGCAAAACCAGTGAGTTTCACAAACGCCACTTCCTTGGGATTAATAACGAGCTGAGGATAATGACCCTTCCACCGCCTTGGTCAGGCAGCTCCTCCCAACCGGTCGTCCCTCTGCCAGGAAAGTGCTTGTGCTGCCTTTGGCGTTGCTGCCCTAAAAGCGCCAGCATTTTCAGCTCGAAAAAGCGTGATCTGAACACTCTGAATCGCTGACCCTGGGGCGGGGGAATGGACAGTAATCACCGAAATATCCCGGTGGATTAATCGGGAACAAACCTGTGGCAGCTTGCCCTCTGCGCAGCGCGGATGGCTGCGGGTCTGGCGGTTTCTTGTGGTGCACACACGTGTCCCAGCACCTTCTCATTTCTCCTGCGAGTGAAGCTGTCGCCTGGGGTGGTGGCTGCTGGTGGCTTTCCCGTGGGATGCCTTGGCACCCCCAGGATGCCCCTTTCCCCTGCCAGACCCCCAGGAGCCCTTCGCCTCCCCACCGTCGCCCTGCTGTGGGGCATCCCCCCTTCCCTCGTGGCTTCACCTCGGTTTTGGGCACCTGGGAAGAAGCTGGGAGCCAGGGCTCGGTGACCGATGTGGGGGTCTGGGTGGGTTTGAGGGAGGCTGGCCCGAACCAGGTCCTGCTGAGGCAGCAGCAGGGCAGAGGATGGATGTTTAAAAGAGGCAGCGTCACCATAGATAGCTAAGAGAGCCTTCCAAAGCACTCAGCTCTGGTTTCTCAAGCGTTTCGGCGACTAAAGCGTCTCCAAAAATGGAGCTTTGCCACTTTTTAACCCAGTATCTGTCTCGCTGAGAAGCGAGTAGCAATAAGTCTGGGCAGCAGATGGTGAAGTCTTCCACATAGCTGAGGAGGAGAGAGGGAAGGCTAGTGACACTTCTGACATCTCGTTATATAAACATGCATGCCACTTCATCTCAGATATGAATATACACTGCAGTGAGGATGATTAAACAGAGTACTTCATATTTAGAGGTAGGTGTCTGCCTGGTGAATCCAAATTGCCAAGACTTGTGACACGTGGCAGCCAGTCTTGGGCTGGACTTGCTCAGTAACTCCCTCAATCTACTTGCTGACACTTCATAATTTTTTGGGAACAATTACTTATACTCCGAAGGCCTGCTACCTAGCTTCTTTTGGAGCAAAGCCATTTTAATTTCCTTTTGTAATGCCGGCGACATTGAAGGGAATCAGGGGATGACTGTCTCTCCTTACAGCCACCACTGCAGCCACTTGTGCTGCCATGGAGTGTGGGGGGGACAATTCATTTCCATTTAGCACACGGGGGGGAAAATATTTCCATTCAACCCTTAGCCTGTCTTCTGAGAGACAGAAATGGGCACATTTAGGACCATCTGTGTGACCACCAGCATTTTGGCGGTAGCTTCTGAACAACTACCAGGTGGTGATGTGGTTTTCAGAGGACTCCAGAAAGGTCAGGCTCTGCAAGGCAGGGCTGCCACATCCCCCTGACCCGCAGCCCTTAGCGATGGTGGTGGCACCACGAGAAGCCTGGGATTTACACAGCATTGACTGATGCTTCTCCAGAGCCTGAATCAGCGGAGGTGATGACCCTGTGGAGCTCCTGGAGGTGGTGCCCTGCCCAGCACACAGGTGTTTAGAGGCAGGAGGAGTGGGGCTGGGGCTGCCCATTAGCACCATTCATTGCAGCTGGTGCCGGGGCCGTCCCTGCTGCCCACTGAGATGTGGTCTGCAAACGCCTCTCCTTGCCGTGTGCTCCAAGGGGCAGAAGACTCATCCTCCTTCCCAGTGACTGCTTCAAGGGGTGAGGATGTCCTCGGCCAAGATAAGGAGAGTCTTCTTGGTGTAAGCATCATTTTTCCTTCCTTCTTTCCTTCCCCTTCAAGATGCAAATAAATCTCTCTTGGGAAGAGCGGGACCTCAGGTTGGTTTAGTGTCTTCCATTGTGTTGGAGGAAGCACAGTTTTTGGGGACAGGCTGTGGAGAGGAGAGTCCTCTCCTCATGTTGCTCATTAGCAGACTGGAGAGGTGAAGTATAATAGGGACCATCTGGGGACCTAGCCTTCTCACCACCTGGCTGGTAAAGCCCTTGAGATGGTCCAGTATCCTGTTCCCAGCCCCGTTTGAGCAGGCTCAGCTGTTTTCCCGGTGGTGGGGGCACGGTACTTACACCCTGCCTGGTCTGAACAGCTGTAAATCAGAGTCCCAGGGTTTTCCTGTCTGAGTAGCTGTATTTTGGGAGCTGCTCTGCTGATAGTGTATGGGATATTTATGTGCTAAGCTACATTGCTGCTGTTTTGGGCTGTTCTTGAGAAGCAAAGTTCTCCATCTGTTGATGGAGAGCTGTTGTCTTTGACGTGGAGACGCTGAGGATCCTTGGCTGGGCACCACGCTCCTCAGGTAAAACGGTGTAAACGTTCATCTTAGGAAATAAGTGCAACTTCTGGTTTTCATGCTCTATTACCCTAGTTTCACGGTACCTTGGCATCTCGGTAAGGAGACGTGCCAGTCCTCGGTTTCCAGCGGGTAAATGTGTACTTGGAGAGGGGCTGGAGCCATGGAGCTGGCAGCCAAGCCCCCGGGTGCTGGACTTTCCCCCCCCCNCTGTCTCACCACCCCCCCCCCTCCTCTTACATCTCCCTGTCACAGAGGCTCTGCTCAGCTCTGACCGGCCTTGGCGGGAGTCGGGGAGCCCAAAAATTTTGGGCTGGGAAGCTTTTGGTGCTGCTGGGACACAGCCTAATTGGAGGCTCCCTTTTGGGCATCTGGTGGGGTTTGGGGCTCGGTGCTCTTTCTGCAGGTGCCCTGGGCACCACACGGAGCTGAGCAGCCCCTGGTGAGCTGGCAAAGCCTCAGGTTTTGCTAATCCCCCAGCCCTAAAGGCTACCCAGCAGCTTCCCGAGTGGCCAGCTGGGCTGTCTCCTCTCCCCAGATGTGTGCCAGTGGGGTGGCTCTGCCAAGGTGATGCAAAAAGAAGTCACGGCAAATGCCACCTGAGCTGTGCCTAGGATAAATTTTGCACCTTGCAAAAATGTGCTACGTATTCCATAGCCAGTTCCTCTGTGAATTGCCTGCTTGTAATGCATCAAAGGTAGACTTAATTATGAATAGGTTTTCTCCTTCCAGGGCAGTTTTACGAGGCGTAGAAAGGTGCTCTTCCCTGGGCAGGCGTGTGCTGGAGCTTGGGTGAAACTGTCGTCGTTTTCCTCAGAGAGGAGCTGGGCTTTCCGAATTCGTTATTTTCTAGTTTCTTTCCTTGAAAGAAATTCTAAGGTTCCCTCTGTATCCCAGGGATATTGAGGGATTGATGTGGGCTCTCAGTAAATAGACTTTCAGTAGCTCTAAGTCCAGAAGACAATTTAAGAGAGAAAGGCACGGTCGGCCGCTGATCCCTGCAGCGCGAAGGCGTCGCTCTGCCCGGCACGGCTGGCGTCGGGGGAAAGACTCCATCCCTCCATTGCTGTACATCAGTCTCCCCCGACTTCTCTTCAGCCTGCTCGTTTGGGTGCTTCGCCAACCCGGGGTTTGGCGTGTCACCACAGCTCGGAGATGATGCCACCTCCATCTCCCGCTCCTTGGGGGTAAAGCACAGGGCGGGCAGCCTGGGACTTGGAGAGCAGAAGGCAGAGGGGCGCTCAGAGGCGGTGAATAGTCTGGAATGATACTGGTTTTATCATCTCTTGACTACTTGGTGGACGTGGTGGTGAGTTGCCCGGGACCCTCCTGCTGAAGGTGTGTGTTTATGTGGTGTTTCTGCCTTGGCTTCCCAAATGAAGTAGTGATGGACTCAGTGGCTGACAAGGCGAGGGCAGGGAAAGAGTCATGCAATAGATCCAAGAATGTAGTCTTTAAAAAAAAAAAAAAGAAGACTTTGGGAGAAAAGAAATCCTTTTTCAGCATTTCTGTATGTTGGACAGACAAGGGCCAGTGTTGAACAACTTGTCCTTTGCATGGGAGCAGAGTGAAAACCTAATGAAAACCCCTTCGCCTCGAGAAAACAGGACCTTGTTCCAGGCTAAATCCGTTTCCCCTCCACTGAGCCGGGTCCAGGACAGCAGCAAATGTCCCCCTGAGGTGGACAACGAACCCTGGGCACTAAAGCTCGTGGAGGGCCAGGAGCAGAGGGTGACCCGGAGGCAGCCTGGTGATCTGCTCCTGCAGCAGGGCGGCACAGAGCACACCTGCAGACTGAAAAACACACTTGCGAGTACGGTGAGGCTGAGATGGTTGATCATTAGTGACTCCAGTGAGGCTTGATCGAATATCCTGGAGGGGAAAGGCCGGCTGTTCTGCCGTCCGTGACCGAACCGAGCATCCCTCCTGCGGTGCCGTTGAAGATCCAAAGTCTAGCGAAGTAAAGGTCCGCTTTTCGTTCCAGCTCGAGGGTTTTAGGGCACTGCCAAAGGGCAGGGTTTAGCACTCCTGGCAGCGCCGCTTCTTCACGCGGCGTGGGGCAGACACACGCAGGAAGGTAAACCCACTTGCCACCACCGATGGACACCCTGTCCGGCTCCTGGTGGTAGCCACAGCCGACCTCACGTTGTCCTCAAACCTTCTGCGATGGCAATCCTGACTTTTCTGGTAAAGGTGGGAAATTACCGTTTGCTTGTACTCATGAAGCAGCGTGGTTGTACCGCTCTAAGTTGCGGTGACCTCCCTCCCCTTGAAGGAAACCTCACCACCTATGCTATCGTCTTAATTTAAGTGGCTGAGAGTGAACATGAAGGCGCCGGCTCCGTTTCTAGTTGCTGAGAAAAGCAGGATAAATGAAACGCCGCGGCACCTCCAGGAGAGGTGTTGGGCAAAGGGCAGAGCTGGCCCCGCTTGAGAAAACTCAGGCAGGGTCTGCACATATTTCCTCGCCTGGAAAACAGTGGGGTTTGACTGAAAAATAAGCATAGCCTGAGGCCCTTTTAAAGGGAAAAACCACAAGCTCCTGTACCTGACGGCTTCAGGTCGTGGGATGAGTTTTTTGTGTGAGGCTTTTGTAGCTTTCAGCGGGTGAGCACAAGCCCTGCATTGCTTTAATTGAGCAGTGTGAGGGCCCGAGCTGGGCACAGCTGGGCCCATTGCACAGCTGCCTGTGTGGGTGCAGAGCAGGGGCTTTGCCAAAACACCTTGGTTAATAAGCACTGGGCCTTTTCCAGCAAACTGTGTCCAAGTCCTTCGGCGCTCTCCACTGAGATGGATGCTGAGCTCCCCAGCAGCTTATTTTTATTTTTTTTTCTTTTATAAATAAATGCTATATATTTATAATAATCAAACATGAGGTGATGATCTTGGGTGATGGTACTTTTTCACTTGCAAAAGAGGGATTGGAGCACCTCCCTTACGAGGAAAGGCTGAGAGAGCTGGGACTCCTTAGCCTGGAGAGGAGAAGGCTGAGGGGAGACCTTATCTACATTTACAAGTATCTCAAGGGAGGGTTGAAGGATGATGGAGCTGGACTCTTTTCAGTGATTCCCAGTGACAGGACAAGGGACAACGGGCACAAGTTGGAATATGGGAAGTTCCACTCAAATATGAGGAAGAACTTCTTTGGGGTGAGGGTGGCAGAGCCCTGGAACAGGCTGCCAGGGAGGGTGTGGAGTCCCCTTCTCTGGAGATCTTCAAGCCCCGCCTGGATGCCGTCCTGAGTGATGTGCTCTGGGCAACCCTGCTTTGGCAGGGGAGTTGGACGAGATGATCTCTAGAAGGTCCCTTCCAACTCCGACAATTCCGTGATTCTGTGAATGTCACTTTTTCAGCTCCTGCAGCGTCGGTGCCACGTGCTGCGTGTCTTTGCTCTGGCGATGAGGCAATGCCCTGCTGAGGCCACTTGCGGGGAGAGGTGACGTTGCCTTAGCTGGGGGTGCTGGGACCTCAGGGCGATTTGCTTTTTCGAACAGCGTTTGCTGCAATTCTGATACGATGCATTTTCCACCTGCTGGGCAGCGGACAGGTTGCTTTGAGACAAGCGCTGTGCTGCCCACGCGGGTCAGCTCCTCCCGAGCGTGCGTGGGGCTGCCTTCTTCTAGTGCGGGGATCCGGGGGTCGCCCTGGAAAGTGGATGGGCTTCTCCTTGGACCGGAGAGAGATGTGCCAGTGGCACCTCATGGCACCTGTGTCCCTGCCCCAGTGGTGCTCACGGGGCTGTTTGCACAGACATCAGGGATAGCGAGCGATATTTTATTGATTTGCTTCATGATCTCTGTAGTATCTTTTGCCCTGCCACAAGACCAGCCGTGCCTGTGCTCAGCAGTGCCGCCATCCCTGTCCCTCAGGTTGTTTCCTTCTCTTTTGACTTGTCTGTCTCTTCTTCTTCTCAGAGTTTTTCTTTTTGCAGTGACCCCCCTGGTTCCTGGCGTCTTTCTTCCATGGTTGCAACCTTATCCCCTTTCATTCCCCAAATGCAAAGAGATTATAAGATGTTTTGGTGACCTCCTCGTGTTGGTGACAAACCCGGGCATCTGCTGCAGCTCAATTGGCCAACTGTATTTTTTCCTTTTGGTGCCCACTGCTTTGGCCATGGTTTGAAGGCAGTGGGCTTCCAGGTGGGCAGTGGACACAGGACCCCCTCCTCTGGCACCGGGAGCCTGCTCTTTCCTCTCCTGGACCTTCACTGCTGTGTGAGGGGGACCTATGGCAGAGATGGGGTCTGTTTCCCATTCCCATCACTAGATCGTTGGGCTCGGGGGAAATCCATGCAGAGGAGGTCGGGCAGAGCCGTTCTCAACGTTCAAGCTAATTTCCATGCTGAGTGCTTGAGTTCCCCCTCTGAGTCCTGCTGAGCACCGTTGCCTGTGACCCAGCTTCGCAGCTGAATTGCTCTGCTTAGCCCCAAATATATACACCCCTGCCGGAGGGTCCGTCAGAGGAATACTTCTTCCAAGGCAAGCAAGGCCGTGGGGCTCGTTAAGAGCTGTTTGCACGCCAGGCTCCAAGGGGGATGCTCAGAAAGACTCGTGTGGCTGCAGGGCGGAGAGGGATGTGGCTTCTTAATAGCAGCAACGAGAAACACTCAGGTTCTCCTCGCTCTGCAGCAGCCAACCAAGTCACCCCAGGCTTCTCCCCACTCCAAAATTAGCTTCAATTATTGCAATCGTGGGGACAAAGGTTTCATGACGCTGTCAGGGGCGGGGGGGCGAAGGCCAGGGTTGCCACCGAGTGTTTTGGCACCACAGCAGCTGCAGATATACCTGTTGCAGGTATAATGATAAGGATGGGATCTACCATCGCCTCCTTCCACGCGTTGGTGGGCTTCAGCCGGCGCTCGGCAGCCCCTCCGGCAATCAGAGATGTCCTGTGAAGTCAGCTTTGCTTTCAATTTTTATTATTTCTTTTTTTTTTTTTTTTTTCCCCAGGCAAGTGAAATGCAGTGCCTCGCGAGCACTCGATTTTTTTTGTTGCTAGGTGAATAAATGAGTTTCTGCTGGGTTGTAATTCAGCCTTGTTTGCAAGTGACCCTTGGCGATCTCCGTTCCAGCACTTCCAAATCCCCGCCGCGGCTCTCGCAGGTGCAGCCCTGTGTCTGCACAAGTGCAGTTTTCCTTCACTAGATGTCACTGTCTATACAGAGAATTTCAGAAGCTGGTGGAATGGATGATTAAATTGGAGAAAGCTTTTTTTTATTTTTTTTATTTTTTTATTTTTTTTTTTCCTATTTGGAGAGGGTGTGTAAGTGACTGAAAAACATATTTTCAATTACGTCCAAAATAAGGAGGTTTTCCTCTTCTTTATCCCCCTACAGTTTGCAGGAGACATTCAGTGGTGCTTGGGAAAATGAAATCCCTGAGAGCCCTTTCGAAGCAAGGCGCGGGAGGCTGGTGGCCATCTCGCCTTTGCAAAGTGCAGGTGGTGGGACCAAGCATGCTTCCATCTTCTGCCTGAAATACCCTGAAAAGAAGAGTAAATAAATAATAATAAAAAAGTCGACTGACTGCAATGAAGGAACAATTTTCATCTAGTTTCTGGAGTTTCTTTTTAAAGAATCTTTCTCCCAGGGTTGTGGAGAGTTTTAATTAACCCTTTAATCAAGCTGACGGGGTGAACAGACTACAAAGAAATAAGAGCGTGTGCGATGGGCAGAGTTTGCTGGCTACGTTAGCCTCTGTGTTTGTGTTGTCTTATCTGGAAAGAATAAACATTTCTTGCCTGGTGTAATGCCATTTCCCTTCCTCCCTTTCCTCCAGGTTTTTACTCAGTTCGAAGGATGCCTCAGCCAACTAGTTATGGTACTAGTAAATAGTGCTTTAGGCAGAGCTGATAACAAGGCAAATCTGGCTTTTGCTACTTCTTATTTCCATTCTGGTGTGGGTTTAGTGTCACAGATGTCCTCGAAAATGCAGAATTTGCTTCCTCAAAGATTTTTAACTTGGAAGAGAGCGTTGAGAGCCAGGCTTTGCTACACTGGGAATATTACTTCTTTTCGGTTTGGCAGGCAATGGAGCACATAAACACACTGCTGTGCCAGATCCGCCTTTATTTTACCGTGTGGCCTTTCCCTCTCCCCACCCAAGGGATGATGTGCGTGCACCCTTGTGCATTACACTGATATCCTCATGCAAAGGTAAGGTAAAAAACCCAGGTGTCTTCACACAGCTTGCCCAATGGGTGAGGGTGCTGGAGCGGTGACCTCCCAGGACTCAGGGTGACCTGCAGCAGGGAGAGAGACGGAGGCGAGTGGGCTACTTGGACCCTCTTGGAGAGCTGGGCAGGGAGGAACATGATGAAATTCAACAAGGGCAAGTGTAGAGTGCTGCACCTGGGGAGGACTAACACCAGTACAGGTTGGGGGCTGACCTGTTGGAGAGCAGCTCTGAGGAGAAAGACCTGGGAGTCCTGATGGACAACAGGACAACCGTGAGCCAGCAATGTGCCCTCGTGGCCAAGAAGGGCAATGGCATCCTGGGGTGCATCAGGAAGAGTGTGGCCAGCAGGTCGAGAGAGGTTATCCTGCCCCTCTGCTCTGCCCTGGTGAGGCCCCATCTGGAGCACTGGGTCCGGTTCTGGGCTTCCCAGTTCAAGAAGGACAGGGAACTGCTGGAGAGGGTACAGCAGAGGGCTACAAATATCATGAGGGGACTGGAGCATCTCCCTTATGAGGAGAGGCTGAGGGACTTGGGTGTCTTTAGTCTGGAGAAGAGAAGGCTGAGGGGGGATCTGACCAATGCCTATAAATACTTAAAGGGTGGGTGTCAAGAGGATGGGGCTGGTCTTTTCTCAGTGGTGCCCAGGGACAGGACAAGAGGAAATGGGCACAAACTTGAATGTAAGAAGTTCCACCTAAACCTGAGGAGGAACTTCTTTACTTTGAGGGTGGTAGAGCCCTGGCAGAGGCTGCCCAGGGAGGTGGTGGAGTCTCCTTCTCTGGAGACATTCAAACCCCGCCTGGACACGTTCCTGTGGGACCTGCTCTGGGTGGATCTCCTTTGGCAGGGGGGTTGGACTAGATGATCTCCAGAGGTCCCTTCCAACCCCATGTGACTCTGTGATTCTTCTCGGGTCTCACCTGGGCATGAAATCTCTCCTTGCCTGGCCCTGGACTGTTTCTGCCACCCTCCCGCTGTGCTGTGCATCAGCCCTGGGTGCAGGGCAGGGAAGAGAGCGTTTGCAGTGTGTTTGCTATTTTCTTGTGACTTGGGTAATATACGGAGGAAGGGAGTGAGCTGGTCTCATCCAGGTCTCTCTGGTCTCCTGACACTCGAATGCCGTGAACTTTAGAAATAGCCAACACTGCCACCTGGATGTGAATCTAATGGGTGGTCCTACCCCTTCAGTAAGGCCTTGAGTGGCACTTACGTGCTGGAATTGCATCCTCTCACGTGTCTGATAGAATAGATTTCCTCAGCAGCTCTGTCCCCCCTTGCTGCTTGGGGGAACAGAGCAACACTTGTTGGTGGAAACACTTGCAGACCTAGCGATGAAGCGCGGTGGCTCTGTTGTATCGTTCCTTTCCTCGGATGCCAGCAAAATCCTTCCTCTAATGCAAACTTTGTGGCTGTTTCTGAGGTGCATGCGGGGACACAAAGCACCCGTATCGTGTTTTACTACAATTTGTCTCTGTTCTCATATTAGCCACTTAGCAAAATTTTCCTATTCCGCTTTCATTAGCGTATAAAAAAAAAAAAAAAGCTGCAGGGGGACTTTCTGCAGCAGCGCAATGAGCCGTGCGAGCTCCGAACTCGCCTCTTCTCTCTTTAATCTTGGTAAGGGCACAACGGAGCCCCGGATACCAGCTGAGGGCTGAAAGGATGTGCTCTGCGTGGAGGGGGAACTGAAGGGTTTTTATGCCTCGTCTTCCCGTAACGGGGCTCCCTCACACGGGGAAAACAAGAGACCGAGGGTGTGCGAGGCAGCTCCGTGGCTCGGAGTCATCCTCACCGCCCTCCGCAGGGCTCTGTTAAACCGAGAGAGAAATGGGAAGAGCAGCTCCGTGTCAGATGAATATCAGTTAATGCTTTTATGAAACATGCCTGGAAAGGCCTGGAGTGAAAATAATGTGTGGGGAGGAAGCCAGCAGAGACAACTGAAAAATGGCAATTGCTTTTTTTTGCGAAACATTCAAAGGGAACGGAACAATGTTCATTTTATTTGGAATTTATAATCAAAGGGAAAGTTGCCATTTTGATTGGAGATGGAAAATTGCCTGATTATCTTCACTTTTTCTGTGCCTGCATAGGGAAGTGTTTATCTGCCGGTGAAGCGAAGGAAAATATAAAAATGGGAGGCCAGAGAGGGGAAGAAAAATACAGCTTTTGTTTCTGCTTTATATTCTGCTACTGACATTAGCCAACAATATTGTTGCTTTTCAAAGCTGTTCTCTCACGTTTGTGAGGCCTCCCCAGGGAATAACAGCAAGACACGGGCTTCGTCAGCCTCAAATCTGGATGATTTCCTTGCTTTTCTGCAACTTCTTCAGTTCTATCAGGCTCCAGTCTGTTGGCTGTTTGTTCAGCCTCCTTATCTGTGAAATCATAGAATCATAGAATGGTTTGGGTTGGAAAGGACCTTAACGATCATCAAGTTTTGCCCCCCCTGCCCTGGGCAGGGACACCTCCCACCAGAGCAGGTTGCTCAAAGCCCCATCCAGCCTGGCCTTGAACCCCTCCAGGGATGTGTTGGAAATGGGACAATTCTTATTTGTTTTGGATCTTTCTCTTTTTGACATGTGCAAAATCAAAAGCATCTCGAAGGTTTTCACCTGTTCAGTTTGGAGAAGGAGGGGTGAAAGGCACGACAGCATCAGTGGTAGCGCAAAATATGAGATCTGGGTGAAGATCTCTTCTCAGCTGGCTTCCCCAGGTCTGCCTGGCAATCCCGTCCATGGAAAGAGAAGTGTGGGGAAAACCCCAGCCCCACAGCTTGACCGTTAGTGGCAAATATATTTTACTTATTTCTTGCAGCTTTCCAAAGGCATTATGCCCCCCACTTCTGCTCCTGGCATCTTGAGGTCTTTTGGAAGGAGCTGGCAGATGTGATGGGACTGGCCGTGCAGAAGAGGGGAGCTGAGAGGTGCAGAGGGACAAATGGTGTCAGTCACCACGCTGCCTGCTGCTCTCTCTGCCGAGCAGGGGTGAGAGGTCCTGCCAGCACCCTGCTCCTGCTCCAGCACTCCTCTTGTGGCTTTTCATCCCTTCCTTCATACTCTTAAAGCCCACCCGCAGGCTCAGCTGAGCTTTGGTGGCCAAAACGCGAGCAAACATCGAGCTCACTGGTCCCTCGAAGGCAGAGTAAATGCCTGTGAGGTGAGAAGCCTTAAGTTTCTCAGGGGAGTCTCCCTTTTGCCCACCGAGCCCCCTGGCACCGGGTTGCCTGGAAGGTGAAGGGGTTCAACCACCACGCTTGCACCTGACACTTCCAGTCTCGCTGATCACCCTGCGAATCATGGAGGTGACACTTCCCACCAGCCTGTGTGTACATACATCCCACATACATCTGCGTGTATGGATGGCCTGGCATGGGTGCCACCCCTTCCCTGATGTGTGGAAAACTGGAAAAAGCCATTATTATTATTTTTTTTTCCCCCTTGGCATTATTATTTTTATTTCCCACCCCCGCCCTGGACTTTGAGGGGCTGCCGTGACCCTCGTGAGGCTGGCAGAGCGTTGCACGAATAAGCCTCAGCCCTCACAAACCACCGGAGGCTGATTGAGTGGCACGGAGGAGGGAAGGAGGTGTTTCTTTTGGCAGCCAAAGTGTGTGGGCAGAGACCCACTGAAGCCATGGGGCAGAAACAGCCTTGCTCTGACCCAAGGGCAGCCGCTGCGAGGGGAGCTGATGGCGATGCTTTTGCTGTTGGCTTAAAATACTGTCCCCTGGATGCAGAGTGCGTAAAACCCCCACGGTAAATAAGAGAAATGGCCAATAAATAACACATAGTTGGCACAGCCTTCCTTTAACCAGCTCTCCATGTGCTTGCCAAGCTGCTGCCCAATATTTGGGCATCCACACCTTGCCTGCGTGCTGGCTGGAGGGAGCAGCAGGTGCCTGGGCTGTGCTGGGCAGGGAGTGCTCCGGGGGGAAGGAGATGAAGACAAGCCAGATTTCTCCCAGGCTGTCGGTTTTTCAGTATGCAGCCATTTAAGCTGCTCTTATTTCATTTTTTTTCTGAATGCTGGGGCATGCCTGATTGGAACTGGTTAGCCTGAACTGCTAGATGTTTGAAACCAGGAGGGTTTGCTTTTGTCTCAGTGATGTCTGGAGGACTCGGGAAGCTTTTTGGGGCTTGCTCCCTTTCAGGAGCAAGGACAAGCCTTCCACGGCTGCCCCCCCCCCTCCTCGACTCCCCTCCGACAGCGAGACACTGAATTTTTAGCATGTCCTTCATGGAAATGGCTCCTTAATATCAGTTGAGCTTTTTGCAGATCTCTCCGTCTCTTGGTGTTTCTCTGTTCCCTTATCTTGTTTACGAAACTGTATTATGTGAGACAAAACTCATTTGTTGGCGAGGAAGGGACATTGTACTCAATGGGATATTTACTGCGTACCTGAGGTATAATCTATCCTCTGCAGTAATACAGACTCCAAAATGAATGGGTATTTATTTATAATAATATAGCAGACAGTCCATAGGGAGGTGTCATCTTGTTTGTAATCAATCCCGGCGCGGTGCTCCGGCTGCAGCACAATAACGCTTTGCATTAAGTGATGAATTGGTTTAGTCTCCTTATTCTGACTGTCATTTTTCTTCAGCGAAGATGCATTGCCTCCATTACGGCGACCCTTGTAGCCGAGCATCAAATATCCACGGGCGCTTAAAAGGGAGCGGGTGAGCTCATGCGTGTTCCCCCTGCAGAAAGGGAAGGGAGCAGCCCCCCGAACAGCCCCGCGATTGATTACGGGGAGTAATGGGCTCCCAACAGGTGACTGGGTGCCAGCGCGAGCCGCGCTTGCGGTGAGGTAACCACTGATTTATTCTGCTGAAGTGGGTCATTATTGAACTAACATTGTGTTTCTGGATTGATTTCAACTCAGAACCCGATGACAGAGTGGATATTTTACTGCCGGAGAAATAGACCATCCCTGATACCAAACAAGCGAGGTATATTTTAAAAGAGACATTCTTGGTACGCTGGGAAAAACAACGAGAGCAAAACCTCTATTAAAAGATCTGAATTTGGGTGCTACAGAGATGCAATCGATATGCCTGTGTTGTAAAGGTACGGCTGTTACCCTCCAAGAGGAAAACCTGCCCGTTGCTCAGTAGCTCATAAGTGAGTTGCCAGAAAAATAATAACCTGCTTTATGAAAGATACTGTAGAAAATGTAGTCATATTTGTAGGCTGTCTTGGCTGGGGTCTGGGTGTTTCCCGAGGCGATGCTGCCTGGAGGAGGAGGGCTGGGCTTTATGTGCCAGCAAGGCAGTGGGATGGGGAGAGAAAGTGGGGCTGGCTGGTTTTTTTTTGGTTCTGTGTCCTTCCCTCCCACACTTGTCCAAAGCCCAGGACAACCTCTGTGCTGTCACTGTCACATCATTTTCCCGGATCCCTCACCCCATGGACCCGTACCTCCAAGATGTCCTTTAGTGTGTCGCAGGTTGGGCTTGTCCTGCACATCAATAGGTTCCAGGGCTGAGAGACTCTTAAAAGTAACAGGTTTTCAATCCTTTCTGCTCCCTTGTGATACATGAGAAAAGCTTGCAAATGTCCTTCTGTCTTCGCAAAATGAGAAATAGCAGGGGTATGGAGTCTGCTCTTCGCTGTATTTCCCTGGGGGCAACAGCAACGTCTCAGCTCTCAAAGGAGTGGCCGGGGTGGGCAGGGGCAGCTTGTCTCTGGGAGTTAGGGAAGAGGTGAGGAAAACACCCAAAACACCCGATACACGCTGCCTGTTCTTAGTAACAGCCACTGGGTTTTCAGTAGAAGTAGCTAAAATAATAATCCTTCCCCTCTGCCGCTTTTCCATAAAGCCTTCCAAGAAAAACGGGGTAGGTAAAAATACATTGAGGCACTGGGGAGAAACTGGCAGGTTTGCAAGAGGCTGGAGAACGTCCTCGGGGGCTGGAGGACGTCCTCGGCACCCTTTTACGCAGCACAAAGAAACACAGCTGGAGAATTGCTTTTCCTTCCTAGGACACCTTTGCAGAGTGTTAAAGTGGGAAAAGCAGCTTAACTCTCCCAGGCTGCGCCGTTTTACTGCTGTGCCCTCCTTCCTCCTGCCACCTGCGTGGTGCCTGGTCCCTGCCATGGGCACCACAACCTTCTACTGGCAGCCCTGTACTGGTGGAGGAGGCAGGCACTGGGGCAGCCTTCTTTTCCCCCTGCTCCATCCCCCTCCCTGGCTGCAGAAGGTGGTTGCTGAGCCGACACGAGAAAACGCCTCAAAATCAGTTATTCTTCTGAAGTGGGAGCTCCCACTGGGAGCTGAGCCTTGCAGCCAGCAGGGACGGGGATGAGTGGGCTGTGACAGTGGCAGTCGGCGGTGGAACTGCCTGGCAGACCTCCGGCTCAGCTGCCGCTTCCCTGGATTTGGGATGAGATGCACTCAGGGTATCCGATGCGCGCTGGTACGGCGCCTGCCGCAGACCTCCTCTTGGTTCCTCCTAGATGTAGATGCTCATAATTTCTGCCCTGGGAGGAGGTTTTGTGGCCCCTCCGAGCTCAGCAGCTGGGGCGCTGGGCAGTGCAGATGCGGTGATGCTGAGCTTGGGGAGGGCTTGACCCCTTGAGGGCTTGCCTGCTCCTTGGGCACACCACAGCGACGTGCTCAGCCTGCTTGTTGCCTGCCTTTGCCTGTGGCTGGCTTAACTGGGGGCTTCCTGAAGGTGCAGTGGGTGGTGATGACCGGAGCGGTGGGTACCCAGGCAGAGGTCCCTTCTGGCAGCACCATCCTGCCGTCTTGATAAAAACACATTTTCCTCCTGCTCTTGATGAGCCCTGGAGAGAAGACAGAGTCCTTCGGAAGGCACTCGGCCTTTAGACAAGTGGAAAAACACCATAAAATCAATACGTAGGGAAATTGCAGATGCTCTGGGGCCAAGTGCTCAATGAAACATCAAACTACCTGCCATGAGTGTCTCCCGCCACTTCTACCGACACCATTAAAGCCACTTTCCGAACTGTCAGTTTGGAGCATCCTCTAGGTGTGGACTGTAACTCATTTGATCATTTCCAGAGCTCATTCAGCTTTCCCTGTAATGCCCTGTTTTCTACAGCCACCTTGGATACAGGCTGTTAAACCTCTGCTCCCCACCAGAGCGTACTAGGCTCCGTTACATGCAGCCTTGACATAGAGGTCTTGCCCTGGCACGCCACATTCTTCCCTCTCAAATTCAGCCTTTTGAAGAGTGTTAGCTTTCCACTGCATGGCCATCCTGAGTTTTCCATCCTCTTTTAGGAAAACGAAAGCTCAGGGTGGATTTGCGAGGTTAATTATCTACTGCAGAACACCTCCCTGAGTGTCTGGGGGGTGGTGTGGCTCCTGGCTGACGTGCCGTTGGCATTGCTTGGGGTCTGATTTGAGCTTGGCTACTGACCTGGGAAGTGACACAGGACAAATCACTCCCTGCCTCAAATTCCCCGTTTATAAATTGGAATAAATACTGTCGCTTCCATCGTCTGGTACTGCGACAGTGCCATCAGGAGAGACTGTAGGAGACAAGTATTATTTATTAATTTTGATTATAAATCCATTTGGTTTTGAACTGAACTGTTGCCTTTATAACGGGTTTTAATTCAGGTCTCTGGGCACGTGTGGGCTTTTCTGTGGAGCTGCCTTTACTGAGTCAGATGTCTGGTGTAAGCTGGCTGGCTGGGCTTCCATGATAGTCAGTGTACGAAGCATCCCCTGCACAGGCAGGTGATAAATTCCAAATCAGCTGTGATAGATCCTGCCCTAACCTCCCTATGTGTAATAAAAGACCCAAGCTGTCTTGCGTGGCTTTCTTCCCTTGTGCATCCCGTGCACTTGCACGTGATGATGACATTTCCAAATGAAGCCTCTTTCTGTTTGTAACTGATGCTTCGAAGGTGTCTGCTGTATTCTGTTTGGAAAATTTTATTTGGAAAATATTTGCAGGGCCTGGAGTTACCATAGCCAGCAGCTTACAAAATCACCCTGCTTTAAGGGAAAACCCTCTGCTGTCAGGTGAGGTGGTAACACGGAGGGCTTGAAAAATCATTCCTGTCCCTTGCTCGCCCATCGGTGCAGCAGTTCTGCTTCTCCCGAGATGAGCTCTGCCGTAACGAGTCCTGATGCTGCTGCGCTGCATGCATACCGTGTGCTCAGCCTTAGAAGGCCTTGAACTTCAGTCTGTAACCCGCCTTTCTCCACGCTGTTGGTATTTTGCTCCCACCTCCCTCTGAGCCCTGCCCGAGCCCCATCCGGGTGGCTGGGCAGCTTCTCTCCTGGGTGAGACAACTTGAGTCACTCAGCTCCCTTCTGACTCTTCTTCGCTCCCTGTTGATCTTGAAGCAGGTTTTTACTTCTGCTGCCTGCTTCTCCTTCCTGTCTAGCTCTCTCAGCCTATTAAAACTTCTTAATGTGATCACAGTCTTGTTTCTTTTCTTTGCTGGCCTCTTTGCTCAATACAGCTGCTTGCAAGCTAACTTCACTCTAATGTGTTTTCCAGCTCTGTCGCTCAGCTGCCCTGCCTCTCCTACCAGCGATTTTCACAGAGTCAGCAAAATCACCCTAATTCACAACTTTTAATCGGTCATTCCTGTCCAAATCCAATCTGTGGCTACAGAAACAGTAGAGAGCCACCAGTCTTGCTGCTTCTATTTTGAGAAAGGAAAAAGGTGTGGAAGAGAAGGAGAGAGGAGATGCTGCCTGCGTGCAGAACTGGAAGCGAAGGTCCTGTCTTTTTCCTGCATGACATAAATTCCTATTAAAGTAAATGGGATTTATATCCTGCAGTGAAGAAAAAGACCTCAGGAGCTTTTGCTTGTCCTTCTGATTACCGTAGCACCGAGGACATCATTAAGGCCTCCGATTCACTTTTAACCAAGCACCTTTGACGTTTCAGAGGTTCAGAGGACTGAGGAGTTACCACCTGCTGACTGTGCTAGGAACTAGAAGTATGTGGCAGGTCCTGATGCGCAGGTGTGAATATCTGGGTGTTTGTGTCTGTGTTTGCTCTCTTTCTCCCCAGAATCACTCTCTATTCGCTCATTCATCTACAAAATTGAGATAGCAGTAATTGCCTGCTGGCCGGGGGTGTTGTAAGGGTCAATGGCCATGCTACAAGGTGTTTGGAGGATCATGAGCACTGTAAGACCTACCTACTTGGTAGGTCTTCAAATGAGCCCGAGCTCATGGCCCTCTTTAAAACCACCTTGCCTTGGGACGAGCTCTGGCTGTGCCTCCGTGCTGGGCTGGGAGAGCCCAGTGTAGGTGCAAGAGGGGTTGTATGTGCCCTTTTTGTGGGTCTTTCAGCATATGTTGAGTTTGTAGTGGTGGGACACAGCCCCGTGGATGCAGAGATGCTCTCTGCCTCCTTTTCAGGAAAAACTGCCATTGACAATGTGTGTCCTATTTTATTGAGGAATCCCGAGACAGACACAGCAGAGTCCTCGCGCAGGGTGTATCTGTATCCACCGAGGACCAAACCCCTCCACCCTTACCAAATCACTGTCCGGTCAGAAAGTTTGGTGTGTAGGTACAGTCATCTCTTCTGTCCCCTGCAGCTGGACTGTCAGTTCAGGGCCAAGAAATGTGTACTTAGCAGTGGCAAAGTAGCTTCTTTCCAAGTGTCATAGCGGCACAGGACAGGTAGTAGGCATCTCTTGATGGCTGAGAGATAAGACGTTTGTGAGATCTCTCTAAGCCCAAAAGTTTGGGGTGATCAAGGGCGGGTTTTGAAAAGGAATTAGGCACTGGAAAACCATTGCAATTCAACACCGTCAGGGCGGTGACCTGGCAGAGTTTTATTTGCGAGCACCAGATCTCCAGAACAACCGAATACCAGCCGGATTGAAAGTAACCTGACCTAAAAGTGAGCAAGCAGAATACGTGAGAGACAAGCACGTCAGTAGCGGAGGCCAGCACCGGAGAAGCTGGGATGTGGTCGTTTTTAAAGTGGGAGCTAAACTCCCAGCGTTACAGCCAAACGTAAGAGCAGAGGAAGACAAGCAAGAGACGGAATAAACAATCTTTAAGGATGCTGTGGACAGTACGTACATGGATATGTTGGTTGCAGGAGTCATTGATTCTTATTCACAGCTATCAGCGTTGGAGAAAACTGCTCCTTGGCGGACTGGCTTTTCCTACTGGGATTTTCCCTCCTGAATGTTGGTTTTATAGTCTAGAGGCAGCCTTACCTGCAGAATAGGCAAGTCCTTCTCTATGACACTTTGCTGGGCCATTCTGGGAATTGCTAATGGCCAAGCTGTATTTTGAACAGAGATTTATGATCACCTTCCCAGTCAATTAAAATTCTAGATATTGCGAAGGCAGAATTCAATTAAGGTTAATTGGAGCTTCTGAAAACTGCTTTTCCAAAGGGAAACAATGGTGGGATTGCAGATCCTAGAGGGTTTCTATCACTTTTAAATAACTTTCAGTTCTGTTCTTGCCTGACGCTGCTCTAATCTTCCCTCAAGCCCCACGCTCTCGCTATTATCAAGCAATTCAAATGTTGATTTTTTTTTTTTCTGTCATAATTTATCATTTTGACTTATTTGTTCTTTTTACGTCTTCTTCTAAAGGCGAGAAAAAAAACCACCCAAACCCTGCAGAAGCTTGGAAATGTTTTTGTATCAGTCCCAGTGGTCTGACATGAAAGATATATAGCCACTTCTAAGAATTTGACAACACTTCAGTAACAATTATCCAGACAGGTACAATAACAACTCCCTTTTCTTTTGCTGTTGAGAGGGATGATAAGGCTTTAATGAATTGTCAATAAAGATTAAAAAAGAATAAAATAAACAAAGAGTAGAGAAAACAGGTGCAAACGAAATGCCATTAAAATGCAACTCAGGTTTCCCATTCTACCCTAAATTTTATTTTCTTGGCATCAAGGACTATTGTGACAGTTCTTCGCACACTTGATTGAACTGGGAAAACACATGGGACTGTATCTTAGTCACAGAATGCAGAACATGTAGCTCTCAGCTCACAGAGCAATCTCGCGGAGGGATGAATAATCCTTTCAGCAGTTCATTTTGTCAGAATTTGCAACCCGTTGTTTACTGCGTGGGGACTAATAATAAAATGCCAACGAGGAATTAAAAAAGTGAGAGAAGGAGAGAGACAGAGAGACGGAACGGCGACGGCTTGAGGGTCCCGCTCCCTCTCGCCCCCGTAGCGCGTGGTTGTCACTCGCAGACTGGAGGATTTTGGTTTTGAGTTTTACTTTCTGCAGTTTCGGGAGTAGATTAATATTTCTCTCCACACATACCCTGTGTTTTGCTGTTTAAAGGAAACCAGAGCAACCCTTGACACAAGTGTTTTTTAGCATTTCCCTCTCTTCATGGGAGATAAAGGGAAGCAAAGCCACGGGCAATTATTGTGTGGAAGTTAAAGGGAAAAGTTTCTTTGATAAGAGATGATTGTGTAATTATACAATCGCCAAAGGAGAGGAACATGTAGGTGGATGCACTCTCTGATGTGTGATTACTAATGAATTCTCTGTATTCCTTGTGGAAAAGAGCCACAACTGTAAAATTAAATAGTCAATGCCTCTTTGATGAAAGGGTTTGCAGCCACTGATGTCCTTTATCAAAATACATTGAGCTTTGAAGGAGCAGCTAGAATAGCAAGCCTCAGCTTCAAGTAAAGCAATCAGAGTGGAGAAACTCTACAGAAGTCTCCTTCTCTAGGAAATTTGTTTACTGCGTTTTCTAGTAACAGAATCCTTTTGCCTGGGAAGATGGTGGGTGAGCCGTTACCAGGGACTGTGCAGCTGCTGAAGTTATGGCTGGCACCTTACGGGCAGAAGATACCAGAGTCACTGTCACGTTTGGGTGTGTGAGTTAGCGAGGGCTGACAGATATAGAGGCTTTAAAAGCATCCTTGCTCGGAAAGGTGAAAAGTGCCATATGACTACTTAGTGAAGCATGCATCCTACTTGACAGTCCAAGGGAGTGCCAGTGTGCCTCCTTTTTCCCTTTTTCCTTTTTTCCCTTTTTCCTTTTTTTCTCTCTTCTCCCTTCTCCCTCTTTTCCCTTCAGCTCCCCACTTAAGCTCATGAATTAACTTTTGAAAGAAAGCTTCTTTCCATGAAGATTCCTTTTTTTTGGGTCTTGCAATTCACCCTGTACTCCTAGGATAAGAATTTGCTTGTTAAAGCGTAGCACTCACCAGGTAAAGAAACATTTGTCTTTGGGTTAAAATACAACAAAATCAGCTTTGACCTGGGATTTTGGATGTGGAGGCAGGTGGGATGATGACACGTGGCAATTAGATGGTGTCTGATGCAACTAAGGGGAAGGGATACTGTAAGGCACCGGGTTCTTCCCTGGAAAATAGAAAGAGGAAAATGGCGTTAAGGCAGCGGGTACCAGTGCCTGGGCTGATGTTTGGAGTCGTATCCAGAATGAGGGTGGGCAGGAATCTGTGCATGGCCCTCCTGCCCCGGTGTGGTCAGGTGGACTTCCTCAGCAGCGTCACTGATGATATTAGTGCCGGCAGAGTTATGTAAATGGTTGTTTATAACATCCTTTGCACGTTCCTCGGCTGGAACCAGTGCGGAGAACTCTGAGATTCCCTGGAGGAGAAAAGTGGTGAGTAACTGAATATTTTTATTTGCTAAAAAATAGCTGAGAAGACCTCTTAATACAGCGCTCCAGCCATAAAATCAGAAATTATTCTCCCCGCTCTTATCTTCTCAGGAAACAAATTCCGCTGCAAAGCTTTTCCTAGGCCATTTTAAAGCAGTATTGTTAAATACATTAAAGGCCACTTATTTTGAATTCAGATACAGCCGAGAGACATGTTATGACTCTATAACTAAATGGAAGACCTAGTAAAAAAAAAATGTGGTTTTGCTCAGGCTGAATACAGCTATTGCTGCCTAGGTAGATTGTTCTAAAGAAAGGATCCAACAGCTGAAAATACTCCCTTGCTGTCCATTGGGACATTGTGAAGAAGATTTAAGAGGATCTAGGTGATCCCAGCATCCCTGAAAAAATAATGACAGCAAGGTTATCTGGCTCAAGGCTATCTATAGCAATCTCCTCAAACATAAAAAAGAGTGTAAAAGGCTATACAACACCACTCATCGCTGATACTGTGAAATGAGAGGGAAAGGAATGGTGAAATAATAGTTGAATAAACAGGTGGAATAGATGTATGGCTATGTGGGCATGTTTCCCTATGGATACAATATAGGGAATAGGCACAGCTGAAGGAAAATGTTATACTGCAGTCCTTGAGTGTTATACCGCAGTCTTTGAAGAGGAAAGAGCACAGGCTGGAGCCTGAGATTATCTACTGCAAGAACTAGGATCAGGAATCTTAAACTCTTCCTCTTTCTCTGCCTTTTGTTTTTCAGACTGGAAATGCTTTTTCATGGGGGTCTGTGCTAGAGAGGCTCAGCAACGCTTCTGTCATTACAGCGCATTTGTCTTGGATCACTCAGGATGTATTCGTGTGTAGCTGAAATTCCTGCTAGGTACTGAAAATGCAGGGAGATTATTTTATTATCCCTTTACTGCACGGTATATTAAAGATTTCAAGAAAATCCAGCCAATTGATCACAGGGCATGCTGTCCTTGAAAGGTACGCTAGTCTTTCCAGTACATTTATCAAGGAGGCAACTCAAGGCAGTTCCATGTTGCCGTCAGATTTCAGGCTCATAACCGGTGTTTATATCCACACGTGTTTATGCTCATCTCAGCTCCTGTGCTGAGAATTCAGGATACGTGTGTGTGTGTGTGTGCACGTTCGTGTGTATGTGTTTACATCCAGAAATGACTGAACCGTTGTAGGTGGTTGAAGGAACACCCTTTGTGTTCGCTAGGCTGACCTGCTCCCTCCAAAAAATAGGGTGACTCCGTCTGGAAAACTGAGAAAGTAGTCTCAGCATTAACACTGTGGTTCAGGTTTTGATATGCTATGTGGCGTATCATAAAGGTTCCATGTTATTCCTCATCCTAAGCCTTATTTTTCTTTACTTGCTCTGATTTTGTTCCTTTAAAGGGGATGCAATGCCTATGGCCATCAATAAGGGAAGCACACAGAAGAGCCTGGGCAAACGTGTGTACGTTTGAAATTTAAACAAATTGATTGTTACTTGTGCAACTGAACTGTAGTCCTCCTTTTCTAATAATTTGGCCTGAAAAATGTGAGTATTTGGGGTATTATTGGTAGTTATCTCTATAACATTACAAGATATCCTAACAGGAGCTGCTGCACCTTTCATTTGATAGGCCTTAAGAATTCATCCAGTTACTGAACACAAATCACCCTGAAAGAACTTTAATTGGAAAACAAAATAAGCACAAAGTGAAACTTCCATGAAAATTTGTTCAAACACAGCCTCTCTTGTAGAGCTCTTTGTGAGGGCTGAGTTGGCAGAGAGGTGTAAATACGTAAGAGAGAAATTTCTATAATTCGCCAGCATGTTCAGTGATAATATAGGTCACTGATAACTTCTGGACTGAGAAAAAAACCATAAAAAGTTGAAATGTGAATGGAAATTTGGGTTGTCTGCTGGACTATGTCAACATGCTTGCTGTACAGGAATAGCAGAAGGTCCGAAAAATATTTTGAGATCCTTAGGAGATGCCATGGATGTGCACCTTACAGAAACATCTTAATTACATACTAACGAGCACCACAGTAGCAGACAGAGAAGGGAAGGACAAAGTACTGTACTCATATCTATCCTAGAAAGAGATACAAGCTGATTTCTGAGTACCTTCCTTCCATTAAGTGATTTTTATTTTCAAAGTGTGGTAGTTTATCTGTTTCTTTCTTGTTTATGTTGATGTGTTTATACCATTATACCATTCTAGGCTACATCCTTTTCTCCCTTGTATCTATGAATCTCTAAATTGATAGGATTTTGCCTGAGAAAATAATTTAACACTACCTGGACATTTCAAGATGATACTAATGAGGCAGTGATGGCATTTTTTCCCCCTGCGTTTGGTTAGGTCGTTCATTTCAGATCTTGAAAATGAAAAGAAAGCAGTTGTGAGCACAACGTAGTTTCATATTCTTCTTTTACCTGCTCATTCAGGCCCTTGGGTCCAGTTGTACTCCTCACAGTCTTGCCAGCATCACAGATCTTTCCTAGCTAATTGATGGTTTTTGGTAAGCAGTCTTCTCTATAGCTGTTTGCATTCTGAGCTTTTATGCAGCTTACTGGAGAAACTTCTTGTTACTGTTTTTTTTTTATTTTTTCTTGGAAATGTGTATTTAGGAAATAGTTGCTTCAAGACCTTCTGTTATAGCAATTTTTCAATATACCGCCCCCTGAAATTACTCTTAATCCAGGCAAGGTTAAACAAAAAGCGGAGAAGAGTGATTATCCAGAAAAATCCAAACCAGAAGGCTGTTGCAGAGTTGTGGGGACAGCCAAGCAGCAATGAAGGGGATGTCATTGCCTAGAGTTGGTTTAGCATGGAGGGCTTCCCTCCTTGGGTGGATGAGCCACCAAGCTAGCACAGGCTGAGCAGCATCCCTCACTGCAGCTTGCTTCTCACCCCACTCCGTGCCTTTGGGCAGTGCTTGTGGAAGATGGTCCTGACCTGTTTTCCTTCACAGTTCAGACCATCTTCACAGCCGCTTCTTTTCTCCATCATTTGCTAGGTGCTTAATCAGAGCTAGCCCCTTGCTTCTTGTTAATGAGAGGGTGGCCATCCCATCCTGGACAGGCTCGAGAAGTGGAACTGTGTGAACCTCATGAGGTTCAACAAGGCCAAGTTCAAGGTCCTGCACCTGGGTTGGGGCAACACTCCATATCAATACAGGTTGGGGGATGAAGGGATTGAGAGTAGCCCTGCCAAGGAGGACTTGGGGGGTACTGGTGGATGAAAAGCTGGACATGAGCCAGCAATGTGAGCTCGCAGCCTAGAAGGTCAACCGTATCCTGGGTTGCATCAAGAGAAGCGTGGGCATCAGGTCGAGGGAGTTGCCTCTCTGCTCTGTTCTGGTGACACCACACCTGGAGTACTGCGTCCAGCTCTGGAGCCCTCAACGCAGAAAAGACATGAGCCTGTTGCAGCACGTCCAGAGGAGGGCCACAAAAGGATTGGAGGGATGGAATGCCTCTGCTATGAGGACAGGCTGAGAGAGTTGGGGTTGTTCAGCCTGAAGAAGAGGCAGCTCTGGGGAGACCTTACTGCAGCCTTTCAGTAGTTAAAGGGGGCCTATGGAAAAGATGGGAACAAACTTTTTAGGAGGACCTGTTGCGATAGGACAAGGGACTAGTGGTTTTAAACTAAAAGAGGGTAGATTTACACTAGAAAAAGAAATTTTTTACGCTGAGGGTGGTGAAACATTGGAATAGGTTGCCCAGAGAGTTGGGAGACGCCACATCCCTGGGAACATTCAAGGTCAGGTTGGACGGGGCCCTGAGCAACCTGATCTAGTTGAAGATGTCCCTGCTCATTGCAGGGAGGGTTGGACTAGATGACCTGTGAAGGTCCCTTCCAACCCGGACTGTTCTATGATTCCATGATCCTGCTTAGGAAGTGCTGCTCCATGCCAGCGTGGCCCAGAGCTGCCCGGTGCTCAGGTGGGCAGTCGGTGTGTCCTGTGAGTTTAGCAAGAGGCCCAGCTATCTGCTGCTCGTGGGGGCTTGTTCTCAGGGCAAAGCCCTTTCATGGTTTGTGCTTTTTTTTTTTGGAATCGTTGCAAAGCGGCGATTAACACAGGGAGAGTGTGTTAAAGAGCAAGTACGAAGGTAGTTAATCACCTTGCAGCAGCTGTGGGTTGAGTAGTGTCCCCAGCTCTGCTTCTGAAGGACACTGGGGCAGCGTGCTGGAAAGGTGTTGTGAATGCCTGATGAGGCCGTGGCACTTTTCCTAAAGACCTGCTCGAAACGAGAGCTCTGCTGGCTTTCTCGAAAAATGCCATTAGATGGCAGTAAAGGCTTTTGCAAAGGGCATTGCGAGAGGATTTCTTTAACTCAAATTGTTTGTCACTTTGGGATCATTGTAGGAGACCTTGATCATAAATCCCGCATGCAATAAGGGGTTCATAATGCGTCCTACAGAGAACATGTTGTATTGTTCCCCGAGATATAAAGTTTCATTTTCAATAGAGGAGGCCCCTTTATTTCTTCTTTTCTCTTTCTTTTTAACAACTAGTATATTCCCACTGTTTAATTTTCTTTGAAAGAAACGGGCAAGCTAAGCCTTTAATGTGCACTGACCAAGACATCTGTGTGATGGATGCAGGGAAAGGCAGGGTTGCGTGCACGAGGGAGTGAAAATGGATAAGCCACAGTTTTGGCAGACTGGATACAGAGGGCGATTCCTTGCCTAAAAATGAACATCACCCTCGTCAAAAATGTATTCGTGCTGATCCACCGAAGCAAAGTGGCCAGAGAGAAAAGCATTTTGCAGCGATCTGCTTTGTTATGGGAAAACCATCAAGGAGGAAATTGAAACTTGATTTTGCCTTGTTTTGTCATCATCAGTAGCTATGGGGTAGGAATTTGGACGGAAAAAACAGGTGGGAAGAGAAACAGAAATTCTTTTCTGCCTCATGGTGACATTATATGCTCCCCTGATAATAATGTGCTATGGGAAGAATTACTGATGTTCATGAAGGTGAAGAAAAGCAGACTTATACCTGCCACACACCTACACTTCAGCCTGTTCTTATCACTGGTATTACTTTTAGCACATTCTTCTCAGCAACAGTAGTGAAAAATAGGTGAAAAGCCATTAGCGAGATTTCCTCCTTTCATCTTACAGGGGAATGGTGCTAAAGACAATGTTATACACGATTTGCTTGAAAACAGCCTTTCTAAAAGCATTGGTTATAATTTGGGATTTGGGAGCTGCAGTGCAGGAGGCAATTTTAGATTCTTTAGGCTGGTTCTGTGAGATGCTGTTGATGAAGCTGGTGAGGCAATATACACAAAGGCAGTCGACATTTGAATCATGTTAATGGAAAACCAGGATGAGAGAAAGCTAGAAAAGCCTTGGCTTGCACGGTCCTTCTTCCTAGCATGTGCTGCCTTAGGTCTGAAATACAAAGATCTCATCAGCACAGCCTGTTTCATGGTGTTCCTCGCACCTTCTGCTTTTAATCAGCCCAGAAATGCCAAGCGGCTGGCATCGTGGCATCTGTCGGTGGCTATGCTCTAGTCCAACACAAGCCAGCAATACTTTTGCAGGGTTTGGGTAAGAAGAGGAGATGGGGAGTTATTGGGGGAAAATGGATTTGTGATGTGGAAGTGTTTTTCTCCCTTAGACTGGGAGGTTGGGAGATACTCTGGGGTGTACTGGCCCCCCGTCTTTTAGCACTGAGTGAAAGCTGAGGGCCTGCAGAAGGCTCCAGGAGTGACTATTGCTCCTTTAACACGTTGTTCTTGTGACTCTTCAGGTTCTGCCTGAGGTGAGCTTCTGAGAAGCTGTGGTAAGAACTTCTCAGTTGTCTCTGACCTTTGTGGGCATGCTCAAACCCAACATGGCACGGGGCCGCAAAGTGCAGATCCAGAAGACAACTGTTTGACTATGCACCAAGGCCAAAGTTGTCTTCCTGATCACACTGACTTGGTGGAAGTGTTGCCTTTGACTGGAGTAGGGACACGGCTTTTCCCACTGGAAATCAGATGGTGACTTCAACAGTATTAAGATTTTACCCTGTCTGGTACTGTCAGTTGCAATTGTTTTGTTTTGTTTTTGGTTTTTTTTTTTTTTGCTGTGAGGGTCCTCACATCTCTGAATTAGTGCAAACCTCTTGATTTCAGCTAGGTGGAAAATATAATTGCATTGCCAGGATTTTGGAGTTTTGAAGGCTGGAGTTTATAAATAGGAATGTGGAGGCTGGGCTAATTTCAATTTTTTTTTTTTTTTGTCCACTTTGTGGCAGTATTTGATTTTCCCTACCTTACAGTTATATACATATGCTGAGTTTCTCCAGGTTTCTGTAATCCTTGGTGGTTTATTTTCTGTGAAAAAGTTCTGTGGATGAGAGATTTATGGAGCAAGACCCCTCCATCTTTTTTTTTTTTTTTTTTACCAAGAATTTACCAGGGCTTGCTCAAAATGCAGACATTTTAGGATTAAGTATTATTTGGAAAAGTTTCAAGGGAGATTTGTGTGGGCAATTGTCACTTTATTGACGTATGTTTCCTACATGTCTTCCCAAGATCCAATGCTATCCTAGTGATAAGCTGTGGGGTAGGAACTGTTTTACGGCCCAGACAGGTTCTAGTTACCTGGTTTTGAAATTCTGTGTGTATCTTATTAAGATTTCTGTGTTGTAACAGTACGTTTGGAATCTAGTGCTGAGTTCTACCCTCAGTTGCTCCCAAACAGTATCTTGAAGATATGGCTATACCTTTATTTGCCTTTAGAATGGCAATCTTGGAAGCCTTAGCCTTGACTTTGTATTGTCAATGTAAAAATAGAAAAGGAAAGAAATTAATCTTTGTTTGCTCTCTTCTTTTTTTCTTCTCCCATCCTGCTCCTCTTTAGCCTTTCTATGATGCTAATGCAGGGCCAAGATGGTCCCTCGAGGCCACCCTCTTTGTTACATTGACACTATGGCAGGTTCCCCTTGGAGACTTCCCCGCAGGAATCGGGGAGCTGGGGTTCCTGGGGATGATGGTGCTGCTGGAGATGGTCTGACACTGGGCATGGGGCTCCTAGCCCCCTGGGAGCCCGGGGCTGGTTCAGCCTTTCCTGCAGCCTCGTGTATGAACGTAAGCTTGAAGTAATGTGTCAACCTCAAAGAGTCCTTCATATTTCACCTTCTTTTCCCTCTGTTCCTAGCATGTCTTTTACCCCCCTCCTATAAATGGAGATACTGTACTCTGTGGATAACACCTACCCACTCTGCCTGCAGGCCAATAGGTATTGTATAATATTATTTTCCTGCTACCTGACGTTATGATTGACAGAAGCTTTCGCAATATATATATTTTTTTTTTTGAGCTTGACATGCAATTTGTCCCCAAACCATTTCTGATGTCCTGGAAAATAATTTCCCTTCTTTTTAGACATTTTGAAAATCTTTCGACGGAATTGAGAGGGAAGCAAGGAGTGCAGGAACACTCCTTTTCAGAAGCCCGTGGTCAGGTCTTTGACTTGTAGCAGAAGGTGGTTGGGAAGGGATGTATCATGAACAATTTAGTTGGTATTATTTCAGGGTGCTCTTCACACGAGTGAAAGTGAGGTGGGCAGAGCTGCTGTGAATATCCAGTGCTCCCCAAGGAATATGCCATAGAGTATCATTGGTTGCCCAAGATCTGCATCATTCCTGCATGTTGGTGTTTTTCTTGATCCCCATTTCACTGATTTCATACTTCGGTATCCAATTCCAGTGCTGTTAGTAAATTGTACAGAGAACTCAAAACACTTAGCCCTCTGACTGCCAAGGAAAAAACCTTCACGGTTCCATTTGACTCAGATACTTTTTATTTTTCATAATACTTCATACTGTTGGTGGTTTGTTTGTTTTTGTGTTTTCTTTTTTTTGGTATCCAGGGAGACTGAGGAACATAGAAAATACGAGTTTCATGGGATGGCAGGTTTCACCACAAACATACAGGTGTCATAATTTTTGTTAGAAGTCAAATATCTGAGATAGATTAGAAATGTATTTTGCAATTTGAAATTTAATTGGATTTGTGCTCAGAAAAGGAATTGAAGTGAATGAAAGGGATCTCAGGATGTTCTTTTTCAAGCTCAAAAAATGATTGTTTTGATGAAATGTAAATCCTTGAATATTAGCATTTTTTTTCTTGGTGAATATTTGCTGTAGCCCTGCTCAGAACTGAGGCAAATCCTGTCAACCCTTTCGGTCCTTTCAGCATTTACAGTTACCTTTAAACCCACTTAGGGATCTCAACCTAGTTAGCGCTTAGTGAAATTTAGTGAATTTGACTGTAATTACTAAATGCGTTTGCAGCTACTGAGGAATGGCAACAGTACCATCAGTTTATGTATTTCTGTGTACCTACCCTTGTGCATGGAGCTGGGTTTTCTCAGCAGTGCTGGGTGGGACTGAGGTGTCGAAATTGGGCTGGGGGAAGTCGTTCATTGCATCTGCAGTGATAAATGAGCCATTTGCTTCCCACCTCGGACAGCTGTTTCATCTCCGGTTATGCAAAACAGAGGGAAAATACTGAAGTTATCTTGAAATGAGGCTTGCATTTTCTTTCTGTTAGCAGTGGCTAAGCTCACCTCTGGGAGTCTGAGTCCTGCAGATTCGTGCTGAGGCTGCTCGGACTGTAGTTTGGGGGCAGCATCCCCAGACGAAATCCCTGCTCCTGCTTTGCCCCTTCTGTTGTGTGGCAGAGCTGCTTTTGCAGGTACGCAGTGAGTTGGATTCAGAAGATGAAAAACTGGGGTGGTTTTTTTGAGGTTCTCCCCCTCCCCCTGCTGGGTTTTTCAGCTGAACTTATACCCGGCTCCAGTTCACCATGGGGTTGCACCAAATGCAAGGGCCACACTTGGGTGTATCATCTAGGGGGCAAGGGCAGACAGGGACTGAAAGATTTCAGCTGGTTTCAGGACTGCAAATTCTGCCTGTCTAATGCCAGATGTAGGGTACTTTTCTAGTTCCTACCCGCTAGAGGCTCTCTCTTGCAGGCCGTCCAATTTTCTGTCCTCTGTTCTGCAAAGTTTGTAGGCATTCGCTTGACATCTCAGTAATCCCAATGATGACAACTCCCTGCACCGTGCAGAATCAAGCCTTGCACCTCTGGGTACTGGCTTGTAGAGTGTCCTCGGGCAAAGCTAAAGCACACAGCTGTGGCACAGAGATACGCACAAGAAACAACATAATTATTTACACTGCAAATGCTTGGTTCCTTTGTGTTATTTCCAATATTCCCCACATACCTTGCTGGTTCCCCTTGTATTACAAAAAAATAACATGGCAGTTATAGCAAACTCCTTCCATGAATGGCACATAGTTTCACTGAAGTATTTCTTTTTCTTGCCTTCCTCTAAAACCTAAAACCAAGCAAACAATGTTTCTGTGACACAGTAAGAGAGCTGGTATGAGAGAATTTGTCTCTAGAGACCGCAGTGCATTCTCAGCTATCAACCTGAGGCATTTTGTGCTCTCTGAAAGCTGTTTTTGCAATTCATCTCCTGTCCGTTCCTTGGCTTTTATGTTGTTGGAGGGCCTGATCCTGCAAACAGTGATGTGGGAGGTGGATTAGCTCATGAACAGGCTCATGATTGAGCTCAGAATGGAAATTATACACCTAATCAGACATACATCTATAGCTGCTGGATTGGGTGTCTCCCCTTTCTCCCCGCCCCCCCCCGAATAGAATATTCAATCTTCATAAATTGACACAGTGAAGTAAACCTCCTGACTCGCACATTTGTAACACAGGCCTGTAATGAAACCTGTGTTTTTTCCCCTAAAGGTTTGCATTGGCTAGGATGGAAACCCCCTCACAGCTGAAGCAATCTATATTTTAAACATTTTCCCTTCATTTGCCTCCCAGTTAAAATGTCACCTGAAGTACAGCTGGAAAATCTCTTATAGAAAGAATAATTCCTTTTTCCTTTCTACTTTATGGCTATTTCTGTATGTTTTACCCCAGATCCACCTGTCCTCAGGCCCAGACAATGCTCCTGTAATTTATGGATGCCCTTTGCTGGTGTCAGCTGCACTGGAATTTCTAGAGCTTCTCCTGCCTCCAGAAATGTTCAGAACCATTTGATGGTATCCTCATACACAGACGGGGCTGTGATCCTTACCCGCGGAGGGAAAGGGATGGGAACGGCTCCATAGACAAGGTGATTAAAAGCAGGCTGGGATGGGAAGAAGGGATTGACAGGGAGATAATGAGAAACAAGCTTGCAGCCGTGGAGTTCTTCATTTTACACTTGGCTTCTTCTCTTAATGTCTATGTCATGTCTTATTTTTGCCATAGCCATTTCACACACATGAAAAGAGGCATGAATAAAACAGCCAGGAAGCTTCTCAGTGCTAGGGCTGGTCATGGGAACCCTGAGACCTGTCTCCTGTCCTTCCCTCAGAGTCTGCAGTCCCAGAAGTGGAAGGGAATGGCAGCTGAGCAGCAGAGTTCATGTCACTTGATTGTATGGCCCTATTTCTCCAGGGCTGCATTCTACACTCCCATAACCACCCCAGGACCAGCAGGTCACGCTGAGCCTGCAGGCTGTGCTCCTATCACAGAATCACAGAATATTCATGGTTGGAAGGGACCTTTGAGATCGTAGAGTCCAACCACAAAAAACCAACCAACCAAACAAAACCCCCCAAAAAAACAAAAAAACCACAACCCCAAAACCACACACCCACACCACACCCACCCACAGACAGACAAACCCCAATAATCTTGGGCACTAGAGCATGCCCTGAAGTGCCATGTCTGCATGTTTCTTAAATAATTCGGGGATGGTGACTCCACCACCTCCCTGGGCAGGCTGTTCCAGTGCCTGACCACCCTCTCAGGAAAGTCATTCTTCCCAATATCTAATTTAAACCTCCCCTGCCCTAACTTCAGACCATTTCCTCTGCTCCTGTCATTACTCCCTTGGGAGAAGAGGCCAACACCCACCTCTCTACAACCTCCTTTCAGGTAGTTGTAGAGGGCAACTAGGTAGTTGCAGTGGGCAAGTATCGAGCTACTAAAGGACTGAGAGGAACTTGCAGGCTTTGCCTGGGACTCTGCTTCTATCCCACCCCATAGTTTCCTTGCGTGTGTGATCACAGCTGTACTACCCAGCAAAACCTTGTATCAGGTGAGTGCCTGTTGGTGACAGGCTGGCTGCGGACTAGCCAGAAGGCTATTTTTGTATGCAAGAAGGTCAGGATGTGATCTAAGGAGAAGGAAGGAGGTGTGATGGGACTCATGAATTTTCTTTCTCCCAGGAGCACATAAAACTACGGTTGATCTTAGCAGGCACTGCAGGGAATGAAGTAATCAAAAGTGTGACTGCAAGGTAGTGTAGACAGACTCTGGGCTGTCTGCAAAGGGAATACTAGCCTGGATGCTGTGCAGCCACAGCAGTGTAGGGCTTAGCTTGCATGACTCCAGTGTTTATCCAGCTTGTTGGGAGTTTTGTTTTGCAGCTTTTTGCTAAGCTTGGTGGTGCCGCAGCACCACGGGAGGCTATTCAGCTCCAGATGGGTATGTCCCCTCAATGCTTTTCCAGCCCCAAGCGTCCCCGTGGCATACCCACCATGGGTAAGGTGTGGGATGCAATGCCTTGTTGATATTACTTTGGTAGAGATCTTTGGCGCCTCTAAAATGAAATTTAAAATTCAAGCATGTTTATTGCTGCCCCATCAGTAAATTGACCTAGTTGGTAGCCAGGCAGAAGCTGGCATTTCGGACCACATCTACCAGCTCTCGGAAGACTTTTGCCGCATGCAAGCAGAGCAGGAGCTCGGGAGTCTGACTGGTGAGGAGGGTCCACTTCCAGTACAATAGGAAGATAATCAATCATGCATCTAGCTTTTGTCTTGGCAAAGGTATTTAGCTATCAGCCAGCTGGTTAGCTGCCTCAAGGCCACCTGCTTGACTGAAAAATAGAGAATCAGTTTCTTTCCCTTGCAAAGGGAAGTAGGGAATATTGACTTGTGTGATAATTTTAGGTGGATGATTAAATTTGGCCTCTTAGGCCCCAGCAGAAAATTCAATTCAGATGACTAGTTTTCTTTTCATACACTGCTGAGCAATCTTGTGTTCTGCCACCACTAATGTTCCTGATGTTGATTGTCCTTTCACTTTAACAAAGCGCCGAAATGCTCTGCCTGCTCTCTATTTCCCGTGGCTTTGGGCTATCAAAACATAGTAAGAAGACCGGTTTTGACTTAAGTTAAAGATACAGAATCTACTCTGAGACAGACTGACTGTTTCCCCCCATGAAGTCACATATTGACGACGTAATGAGTGCAATGAATAGTCAGGTCAGAAGGATCATAACTTTCCTGCTGACTTAGGTTGTTTTCAAATATCGCAGTGAAAGCTGCCCAGGTCTTAGAAACAGATTTCCTAGGGAAGAAAACCCAAAAAACCAAATTTGCATGAACTTAGTGCTGGAAGAACCCACATGAACGGTAGGACTGTGGGATAAAACCTTCTGTAAACAGGTGTGAGTGAGGTTGGGATGACAAGGGTGAGAAAGTGGAAAAAGGAGAAGAGTTTTCTATTTTGTGGTGTACTCCCATGGAAATACATAGACTGAAGAGTCCAAATACCAGTGTTAGAGTAATGTTCCCGAAATGCAGCAAAACTGAGCGCTGATGGAGGCAGCTGATTGCCTTAGAGCTAGTTTTGCTGTCTGACATATGCTTTCCATATTGCTGGATGCTGCTGCATTGGCTAATAATCCATGTGTTTGATACCCAGAGGAAAATCAAATTGCAACTTTAATGGGTAGTGCTATTATGCATATTATTTACAGCGCGACCCTGTTTTCGCTAGGATCACCAGGCTGCTTCCTTAACTAATGTTAAATAAATCATTAGCGTGGAGTGTATAGTTTAGCTGTACCAGATCTTATCTTTTTAAGAAGTCTGTTCATTCAAAATAGAGATTCACTTAAGAAGACTCCACTCTTGCAAGCGCAACTTATTTCCCTCAGTTAATGAATGCAGGCACTCAGAAAGTGCTTTCGGGTGACAGATTCAAAGAAGAGTGCTCGTATCATAAAGGGATCCTGAATAGTAGCAAAGGCTTCTGAAGACAAGAGTACATAAAGGGTAGTTTGGAGTGCGTTACCCGAAAAGTAGCATGAGGAAGTGAGCTTCTGATTGCTGAAGATACACTGCTGGATGGTTTTAATGGAGCTAGAATACAGCTGAGCTTGGGTTTAACAGATAAAGTGGATATAGATAATAGGATTAGGAAATAAGAGAAAGATAAATTCGTACGCTGTAAAGCAAAGGCCTTTGCCCTTAGCAATGCTTTCTTGTTCTGAAAGCAAGAAGCAGATGACATTTCAAATATTGTCTCCAAAGAAGGCAAGGACTGCGCAATATCTTTAAGACGAGCGAGGATGGGGAGGAGGCAATCTGCATTGCCTTGCAAAAAGTCATATTTATTGCCATTAAATAGGCACATCTGAAAAGTATATTTATGCAGCAAGCACAGGTGTGATTACAGTACAGGTAGGGATAACGTAGATTTAATTCTGCCAGCCATAACCTCTCTAATGAAATTGTGCAGAGCAGGCTTTAGTATGCAGTGTGCAACTGGAGGATAAGCCCTGCAGCAACCTTGTACACATGCTCCAGTTGCTAGGTGGTGCCACTGCATCTTCATTAGCATCCTTATCTAATGACGGCCAATACCCGTAGCAATCACTTTGCTTGTATCAAACCAGTATTTTGCACTGGCGTAAACTGTACAAGGAATTGGAAGATATAGACTGCATTGCCGTATCTCTAATGAAAGATGAGAACACTTAATTCCCCTCTTTCAGCCTTTGAACTTAGCTGAAAATAAATCTATGTCTGAAAGAAAAAATACACAAGTGAATAAAATTAATTGTGGGTTATAGTGAACAGGACAGATTATTATAATACATTACATTAGATGCCTTTTATGCTACTGGTGGTGCCAGAAAGCTGCATTTAGTATTTTGCCTGATGCATCACATGATATATCACAATCATCCGACATGCAATATAAAACTTCCGTTATTAGGAGTGAAAAGTAATGGATAACAACATACAAGAGGAGACCGTTAGCTGAGTTGTTACCAATTTGTGTAGAAGATTTTGCAGCTGCAATAAATACTCTGAAAGGAGTATTTATGACTACTTGTTACAGAATGTGAGCTTACTGTAAATGTAAGTGCAGTTTGTGAGATTTGTAGGTGGTCAGCCAGCCCTCTTCTGTGTAATGCTGGAGAACAGTCATCAGAGGGAGGCTGTGATTATCGTGTTTTTGTAGTGCACAAGTACCTAATGGAAATGAGCAGAAATCTGGTCATGTAGTTTGACAGACCAGTCTTATTTCCCAGGGAAATAACTAAGACATTGTTACAGGAACAAATAACGCAAACAGCCAAAGCAACACAACGACGTGACTGTACAGTGGAGCTGAAAACGCAAGCCTGGCCTGCTCAGTACTGGCACACAAACTTTAACCACTTCCAGTCTAATCCCAGTCTACGTTATCAGCCATTAGGATGATGACTGTACGTGGGATTATCTTTATGAGTTAGAAACACCTTTCCGACAGCCTTGGTCTGAACCTCCCCTTGGGCTGCCATTTTACCATTTCTTAACTTTTGTTGGGTTTTGTACAAGGGCCAATTCATTTACTCTCCTTTCCCCACTCCTTTTCTTTTTCAAGATGCGTAAATATACAGTAAACTTTTTCATCGTTTGCTTTTGGTGAGTGTTTCCCCCCAGCTCAGATGGTAACCAAGGCTGGCATCGGGGTTTATGCGGACAGTGAGAGAAAGCAAAGTCAAAGTGTATTGAATCTTTTCCCTAGGGCTGGTCACAGCCAGTAACCATGAGGATGGGCAGTCCCTGTAGACACTCACTTTCTGGCAGTGGGCACGGGAGAAGGCAAGGCAGAGCCCTTCCTGCCGTGGCTGAGACTGTTGCCCATTGCCATCAGGTACAGCTATGGAGATGGGAGACAACCATTGCTGAAGACACAGCAGAAGGAACTGCAGATTGGGGAAATCAAAATCTATTAGAGATACTTACTAATTTCCTTTAGTAAAGTAAAGTAATACTTACTTTAAAAGAAATCCAAGCAGATAAAAAAGCCACTAACCCACCAGACAAGAAAAATATACTCATGTGTACTCACTTCACATATGTCATTAACCACTTGAAACAAAACCTACTGAGTTTCCTTACAGCAAAAGAACGTATGTCTGGGGCTCAGTGGACTGAAGCCACGGTTCATATAACAGGACTGGACAGTAACAAATTCTGGTCAGTAGGGCATTCCTTCTTTCTGAGATAGTTTTTAAAACAAATGGGTTTTGCTTAATATTTGAGGTAAGAAAGTAATATTTTGGAATTTGTAACCAGCAGCCAGTTGTATTTTATTTTCACTGTCATACATGCCGGGAGCACAGCGCAAGTGTTTTCTCTCTGCCGTCCAATAGGTATTGCTGGGGTGAGAATGATGGATGCTGCAGTGCCCAGGTCCGAGGAAAACCGTGTGATTCCAATCTCGAGATTGTCATGACGAGACAGGATTAATTCCCTGCCCTCTTCTCATTACAATTTGAGGCACTAGAATGAATCTGTTTCATACCACGAGGTGCGCTCTTGTTGCAATCTTCATCGCAGGCCCTGGAACAAGCAAGGAGAGCAAAAGGAAGATAAAATAGTGACAAATATTGCAAGGAGTCAGCCAGTCCTTATGACTGATATAATAATGTGAGGGAAAAAAAGTGCCTGCTTCCATGTGGGAAGTTCCTGTAGAGCATGCAAATGACAGATTAACCTAATTAGTGTGGCAAGAGGCATGGCTAAGGTGGTAGGTTGCGAGGCTGACTGCTGGGGAATACTATGGGAATATCAAGTATTTTTGCTTATCCGAGGGAGATCCAAAATGATGTCATTGGTTTAACAAAGAGCAGAATAGAGACAAAGATCTTGCTGTGTGGAAAAGGAACTTTTGGGTACAGGAGAGAATTACCTGTCCTCCATCCTCTAAATATTTTCAGCGTGTCTTCTCTCTCAGCCCAGCTCAGTCTCCTGGTGTGGAAGCAATGATGAGAATTTAAGTTTATCCAGACAAAGACTTTGGGGGTGAAACTCTGAGGACAGAGGAGGAAGGAGAACAGAACCATCTGGATGGAAATAGAAGGAAAATCTTTGTACTGCATCCTCTGAAGCAGCAGTGCTGCATTTGCACAACTCTGGTGGAAACTTCACCAAATCACTTAGGTACCACGTTTGGGAAGCAGCTCTTGCCAATCATAGGTACAGATTGAGACAGTGAAGCAAGGGAAAACAGCTTAGTCTAGGTGAAGGATAATCCTTTTTCTGTTTATGCTGACCTGCTACGTACTTAGTAATTGTCCATCAATATGGAGTTTGATTGAGTTGGCATTTTAAGCCCTCTTTGCATGCTTTTTTTTGCTTCAAGAAATATTAAAGTCTAGATAAAACTGGAATTGCTGCCTGGTAATGAGATCATTATATATAAATACTGAATTGCTTACAGGGGGTATAATGATTCCTCAGCCCAGGTATGCAGCACATAACTATTAACTACTGAGCACAGTCTGCCTCAGAGATATGTTTCCAGTACTAACACACATAAACCCCTTCAGCATGAAGTTCAAGTCGCAGAATATGAATGTCTGGGAATATGTTATTTACAGCTTGTGTTAGGAGATGGAATGAGCTGGCTCTGGTTATTTACCTTCCATGTGGAGTTTTAAAGAATTCTGATTGACTGACAAGACAAAGAAGCAAGAGAGGGAGATGGTAAAGGACGAAAACCATATCAACTCGCTGTGTGAAGTCAGCTTGCTTTCAACAGCCATCCCCTTCGCACAGCGTCGGGCGTGCTGTAGGGAATTAACAGTTAATGACAGTACCTCCTGAGATGGATCCGTGGTGAAATGTGCTGCCAAGCCTGAGTCCCTCCTGCCTCTGAGCAGCAGAAACGCTCGGCGCTTAGTTCTCAGTGCTCGTGCCTGGCCACGGGCTGGGGCAGAAGCTGCCTCTCCTGCGATGAGGTTTGCACCTCCCTGGCTGCTGTGCCAGGCTGGGAAGCGGGTTTGATTCCCTGATCTGCTACAGGTTTCTGGAGCGATTTTGTCTCTAGCTTACAAACGGGGAACTTGAGGTAAAGAAAGAGAGAGAGACCAAGCCTGTGTGCATCCCTCTCCTCGAGTTCTCACCTGTGAGATGAAACCATCAAAACCGCCTCAGAGAGCGCGAGGGCAAGTGCATTAAAGATTATGAGGTGCTGAGGTATGAGGATGAGGGAGGATGAGTAAATACCGATGACAGATTCATTGCTTCTTGTGTCTATACGGAGAAGATAGGGCTGATAAAAGTAACAGGCAGCTCTGGACTCGTTACCGTGGTTTATATGCTCTCCATTGAAATCACCTGAGTTATGGCCCTATACAAGTAACGGATAGTCCTGGTGCTGTTCATAATAATGAGAGAAAACACGCCCTACCAAGAAAAAAATGTCAACTGCATGCAGAAAGGCTGCAGGAAAGGCATTTTCTGGCTTTAGTGACCTTATGTAGGTCCATATGTTGAAGCTGAAATCCAAATATGCCTTAGAGCTTCAGAGCTTCTGGTTATCATTTCACCGCGCCAAAAGACAAATTTGGGATGCAGTGTTTGCTCTCTGCCACACAGGCTTTGTAGGGTGTCCTGTGTGTATTTTCCCTGATTTCTACGATTTTTATTTTTTTTTTTCCTGATTTGATAAAACAAGCTGCCTTTGTATTGTGTCAGAACAAAACCAGTCCTGGAGAAAATGGATGAAGTATGCATCTAAGTTGCTTGACTTATGCAAGCCTTGTCATATCAGTAAAATAGACAGCTGCCTAGAATAACAAACTAGCAGAGGTACTTGGATGACTAAAGGCAGGGAAGGGGAAGACATCTGTCTGACTGTCTTGAGCTGCCAAACTCCTACACCCAGCCCTAGGGACTAAGATCCTGCTGTCACTGTCAATATAAAACTCTTTAGCCTGGCATTTAATGTGCCTTAACCTGGAAAGCTATATTTAAGCTAATAATCCAAATTTTTTTGTATGTGTGAACTAAGTGGATTTTAGGATCACTTGCAGCTGCCTGGCATTATGGATGCAGAATGAATTTGTGTCAGCAAACTCAAAGGGTTCATAGGACTCTGCTCTTTGAAGGGAGCTGCTGTCAGTCCACAGAAAGAAATACTAAAAAACCAGAAGAATTACAGTGGCCTGCTTCAGGTGGTGTGTCCCACTACAGTGGTGACACAGGTACAGCCACCCTGAGCTGCATGAAGGGAGGGACTGAAGAACATTAAGGGATGCTTTGTAACTTCAGAGAACTCAAAAAGGCCATGGCTTTTTCTTAAGAGAATCTTGAAGGGTTTTCTTCTCTTTTAATTTCTTTTTTATTCCTTTTTATGCTATCTCAGACCTTCTCAGTGGACCCTCTTCAAAGTCTGAAAAATGAACTTGACACCTTCTGGCAAAGGCTGGGCTGGGCCAACAACAAAGCTGCTTCTCTGCTTCAGTCTGCATGCCTAAAGCTCCGTTAAAATATAAACCCACACCAAAGGGTTAATGGGTCATTAAAACATTCTGCTTTTCTTCTTCTGTCTCTACTGGAAAGCTTTGCAGAGTTAATTAGGCTACTGTAAGGATTAGGAAATGACATTTTGTAGCATTCCCCTGGGAAAGCGGCATCCAAGGCCACTGCAGCAGGTCCTGTACCCTCTCTGCCGGTCCCCTCTACTCCTCAGCTGCCACCCTGTTTGCTCAGAACTGCCCTGGCTCTGCAGAGCTAACACACCCCATTACGCTTGTGTACCACTGCTCCAGTCTTGGTTTCACAATGCAAGAAACTCAGCGTTGTGCACTCTGTTACCAGTTTCTCCTCCTCTGCTTCCTGTGGCTTTATGTAAACTTCACAGGCAATTTAGTGAAAAATCAGGGTTGCTTACTTTGTTATTCCCTTTACAGCCCTTCCCTTTTTCTTCTCCTTTCCCTTTGGGAGAGGTTTGCATTGCTGCAGAACTGCTGCAGTGGTGCCTGCTTTGTTTTTGTTTGTATGTTTATTTGCCTGACATTGTCCCAAAATTAATTGTATGGGAGGTAAATGGTGTGAGGGGAGTTCATTGGGATTAAACTGCGAAGAGATTTCAGAGTCATGTATTTAGCTTCCCGTGCCTGGTGGAGGAACTAAGGTCTTAACACGCAAACAACTGCCTTCCAAGTAAATTAAAAGCCACTACCTGACCTATGCTTATTATAGAGTTAAAACGTGGCCTATCATCACTACAGCACTTTCTGGTCTTCTCTGCAGCCACAGTGTTTTAATGTGTCTATTTGGCTATATAATTTGTTATCCTCCGGGCTTCTCAAAAACAATCCATTTGGCTGAGACAGGGTCATGAGACCTAGACCAATGTTATGCTACTGCTCTCCTAGTTGGTCAATAACTTTTGAACTGTTGACCATCTAGCAATTGGCAAAGAAAGGTCTCCTGACTTTGTGAACTAAAAATAGATCAAGCTCTCCAGAAGGTAAATCTAAAGCTTGAAGGACGTTTAGAGGAAAAGTGCTTTTAAAATCGAGATATTTAGGTATTATTCTACACTTTGTAGCTTCTAGGGCTTGCTTCTTTGCTCTCTGCTTGTTCTGTGGGATTGCCAGCCAGATTGCAGAAAAGAGAAATTGTAAATAAATAAATAAAATAATAATAATAAAAAAATCAAATCATCATGGAAATAAGAATAAATAAAAATACCTGCAGATGATTCCAGGGAAATCCAGTAGAAATTTCAAGGCTGTCCTGACTAAAATGAGATTTTAAAGTTGATAGGACTGACAGTAGCTATGTAAAAATAGTTGAGGAGAAATGTCATTTGTATTAATCCAAGATGGAGGCAGGATCTCTTTCCACTGGTGTTGCAATTGTACATGACAGGGAGACAGCAGAAAATCATGACACACGGTATAAAAGTGGGGTTTTTAAGTAGCAGATGAAAATCTCTACAGGCTGGACTTTAAATTTCCCAGGAAACGGTTGTCTTCTTTATCACAGTGGGAATACTAGATGCCAGTGCTGATCCCTGCTATTAAAATTGCTCTCCCTTTTCTGACTTTGCTGTCTTCTGTCTTTTTTTTTTTTTCTGGAAGTGAGTCAAAGTTCTTCTGCCCCAGATGTACTTGTGTGGTTTGTGCTTGGGTACAGATAAGACTGTCTATCAGAGCTGCTATTTCCCTTTTTTCCCCTCATTTAGAGGGATGAGACCTGGCCAGTAAGAGAAAAGTTTTGATTTATTCCTGAATAAGCTTGGCTAAAACAGCATCGCCTCACCCCCTGATGGGAAGGGAGCCTGTGCTGCATGTGCTACCCCTGTCTGGCCTGGTGGGAAGAGTACAGGCTGTTTGGGGCTTATTTCTGTTCTCCATTTGGGTAATATTCCCCCTTCACCAAATTCTGAGTGTGGCTAGCTTCGAATTAAAAACATGTGTTTTTTCTTATCAGCAGGACTGCTGGTCAGGGACTGGGATTCTGCTATAAAAAATACATGCTTGGAGAGTAAGAGTTCCCCATGCTATTTCCAGCAATATCTTTCTTTTATTTAAGGCTTTCAGAAATGCATTGTTTAGCTGGAATAATGCTCAGACTGTCAGGACCCTTCTCGGCAGAAAACCCAATGAAACCTCAGCCTCTGACAGCTTAAAATGCATATTTAATTTTTTTTTTTTCTCTCTGGTAAGCACGACTGACCAGTTGCAGGAGCACCTCTCCTCCCCTTCTCTCCCCCCCAAATTTTCACCTGTTGCATCAGTGTGAGACTCATTGGGATGAGTAGAAGCTCTTTTTTCCTCCATTCCTGAGAAAAAAACCCTTCTTGCTGCCCCAGTGAGGGGGAAGAAGTCAGAGCAGGACTGGACCCCCCCCGAAGCCATGCTGCCAGCCTGTCCGAAGGTCCATTTGAATCTGCAGCTCTTTCTCTCCTTTCCCCAAGGTCTGCCATGGGGATGAATTCTGCATTGTAGGCGGTGGGCTGCAGGCGAGGGTTTCTCTGAATTCATTTTGGTTTTTATTTCCTGCCTTTGAAATGCCTTTTGCTGGAGATGGACAAGGTAGCGGTGCTCCCCTGCCCGCTGTAGGGATGAGCGGCGATGGCTCATCTGCGGGCTCAATACGGTTCCCTCCTCCCTCTCCCCCCGGACCTGTTTTGTCTGCTTTGTGTTAGGATCTGAATGTCCTTGCTTTCTCCCAAAGCGTCCTCGCGGAGTCGCGGCATGCGTTTTGGCAAATGCAAAAGCCAATAGTCATTGAGCCCCCCGTAATCTCCTCTGCCCTGCAGAAGTGTGCTTTCGCTCACTCCTCTGCTTCTCCATGAGGTAAGAAATGAAGCTATCACCACCTAGGCATAAATTAGCATTTGTAACAACACACTACAAACAACATGATGCAAGTAGCACCCATTAGAATGTTGATAGGGCACCCAAGAACCCCCAAGCCATTGCTGATCGGGTAATGAGCTGGACAAACTATTTATTTTAGTGGTTCAGGCACCTAGTCTGTCTTTGGTCACAGATTTCCAAACATACACAGTGGCTGTTTGTTAATTATGCACTTCTTGCTCCGTAATGGTCCCATTTAACTGCCCATCACCAGCTTGCATGCGAGGGCACATCAGAGAGCGTATTTTTTTTGTTGTTTTATAGCAAAGGAGGCAGCCAGGGCAGGTAGCTACTAGTCGGCTTGTGAGGCGCCATTTTGTGCACATTATTGTACTGCTAGAGCTGGGCCACAGTCCTTTACAGCCTGCCCGGGCCAGGCCGGCCACCTGAGGGTGTCTGTGGGAGAGGATTGAGAAGAGATGGGCTTTACCTCTGAGGAGATGGGGTCTGGGGGCATGTTATGGTTTGAGGAACCCACAAGAATTTATTGTCATTTAGACAATTATTCTCTCATCTGATGACCCCTCCCCACCTGGGGAGGGGATCAGGAAAAAACAAGGAAACCTCACGGTTGAAATATAAACAGATTTAATAGAACAAGACTTAATAATTAACAGTAATAATATTAAAGAACCAATATTGATCCAGACACCAATCTAACATATACAGGATTATACTTGGTGCATTCTATCACGGCAGCTGTGCCCTCCCAGCAGGGGACAGCAAATGGGGGACACTGCAAGCGCTGTGGCTTCTGGAGGAAGGGAAGGGCTCAGGGGTCTGGCACCGGGGCAAAGAGTTCTCAGGATCGCACCCATCATAGAAGAAAGAAAAATTCCCAGCAAACTTTCTAATTTATATTTCATGGTATGAAATAATCCTGTTGGGCAGTTTAGGTCAAGTGCCTGGGTCTCGCTCTTCCTCCTCCCTGCACCTGGCGAGCTTGGAAACACTGAGGCCTTGAAACACACATACCATAGCTGCCTATGAAGTAAATATTTTCACAAATTCAGACATTAGAGTCTTCTAAAAGTGCAGTTTTCCCAAGCATTAGAAGAGACCTTACTGAAAAGTAAAATCACTGAAAGAGTAATCAATCCTGTGCCTCTCAAATCAGGAGAGGGCAGGGGCCTTGCGGCAGGGATGGCAAGGCTGGGGTACACCGAGGATGTTTCCAGGGTTTTTTCTGTTGAAATGAGCTGCAGACAAGAAGCTATCACTAAAAAATTCCTAGCTGCACCCATTCTTGAGCAGGCAAAGTCATGGTGGGATCTGGGGCGTCTGGCTGGTGGAACGCCGCAGGGCTCGGCTCGGTGTTGCAGCCAGATACACTCACACAGCTTTGCCTTGGAAACAGGGCAGGAAAGGCCACGTCTCTGTAAAAGACTAAGTACGACTGACTTATAATTATAAACATCCAAATACTAGACCCGAGCAACACGAGTTGCCCCCTGAATTTCGTATGCCAGCTTAGCTGTTCATTTGACCATCTTTAACTGAAAAACACCCTGCAAGTTACTAATGTTGAATACCATGAGGTTATTCATATTGATTTTTTTTTTTACTATTCCCTCATATCACATTGGGTTTGTGCCTCAGTTTCCTGATGGTTCCAAAGACTGTGCTTATTGCTGCAGATTGCCAGCATGCAGTAATCACAAGGGGCAAGCCCTGCTGAGGACAGGCACTTATGTGTGAGCTTACTAAGACATGGAAAAGTCAGTTTGATTCCACTGTGAAGGGCAATAGCTTTCAAATACATCCTGGTGAATGCATAGAATACCATACAGTCCCTTTCTGCTTGAGGAAGTAGTACCATCCTGGACTCAGGGCGTTTTAGGGAGGAAAGTATCTACTAATACTGTTATGTAACATTAGGGCAAAGGAATACTAAACAAAGACATTTTGATGCAATTTTGAAGCCATGAGTGTATATAGAGCAACTAGTAGAAATGCATGTAACTCTCTGTGCTGCTCTAACAGACCAGTACTCATCCCTGCTGTTACTGAGCTGGAAGCAGATGTGCAGCTCCAGTCTGCAGGTACTTCTGGTCTGGAGACACTCCATGAGTGCCTGGGTTTCTTCAGGCATCATCTGTAATATCCAGATACATGTCTTCAAAAAGCAGGTAGGTTGTACGATTAATACTTGCCATTAATGTCCTGGGTATTGATGCTTGTAAAGTAGTCTGTATACTCTGGGTCACTTTCAAAAGTTTAGTATGTTAAACAAAAAGCTAAATGAAGGCACAGCCTGTACATCCCTACAGTAATCTATAGTATCTGTTTCTTTTTACAACTAGTCATCACAATAAAAAGTACTATTCATTATTCAGAACTGTGCATTTTCTGCCACAAAAAGGCAAGAAATAGAGGACACAGTATTCCCCCACATCCCCATATAGACAGAGCTTTATTTTAGGAATGAAGATCTGCCAGTATGTGAACCAAGATGATCAAGGTAATCAATATCTAGATATTTGAATATCTATTCAAATGGCTTAATTGGCCAAACACTTATCTTTTGGATCTGGAGTAGGAAGAACATCTCTGCACAGAGCAACTTAAGTAATAATAAACCATATCAGTTAAATGTCATAAACAAGGTGATGAGGTATTTCAATAATGATGGCATATCATATGTTGTTAAAAGTTTTTCTCTAACATATATGCATCCTAGAACTATAGGTACATATGTAATATTGAAACCATTGATACCAGAGCATGTCTGGCAATCCTTGCTGTGGCACATTAAATGTAATGACTTTTGGGTGGAAAGGGGTCTTTCTATTAAATAAAAGGAAATCTTACAATGTACACTAACAGGCATATGTACCATTTGCATTAAGTGCAACTGACAGCAACTAGTTTAAGGAGCACATACTGCAGCATTCCAGTTTTACGGTAGTGAGAGGAAGCCAGCTATTCACACATCTCTTCAATCAAAGCAGTGAGGACTTGACTCCTCAGCATTAATGGTGCAGCTAGTATGTTTTTCTGCAATGAAAGGTCATTTTTCCTCTCAGGAGAAAATCATTAAAAGTGTTTTTGTTTTTTTTTTTTTTTTTCTTAAAGAGAGTGAACGGGATGGGCATAACCTTTAAGGATGACATTATGCCTTGGACCACACGCCTGCCGTAGGAAGCAGTCGCTATGGGGGATTAATTCAAATATGCCAGGTGCCTTTCTTCTCCAGAGCAGATGGGTGAGAAGTGTGAGAGGACACTGGAGTAAAGGGGAGAGTAAAGACTCTTCTCCTTACTGACCACAGAAGGTAGTGTGAGGCAGCAATAAACTACTGTCCCTTACTACAAAGTTGAAGTCAAAGAGAAACTGTGCGCGAGGGCACATCTGAGGGCAAGGTTACACCTTCATGCGGTATAAACACATCACACTTGGGTAGCTTAGATGCTGGAAACAGGCTAGCTGCAGCAATATGGAGCTCTGAGCTGACTAATTTACTTGCAGAGGTCTGTGCTGCTGTAACTAGGGGGGCTTTCAGTTGAATCATTTTTGGCAAGATAGATGATTGTGTCTGCTGATTCAGCTCGCTAGTGGGGCTTCCAAATCCTGGTGTTAGGTGTGGCAGGTACGGTTGTAGTTCTCCTGTGTATTAGTAAGACAGAGGTGGTTGGTTAAAAGATCAGATTAATTGTTGTTTATGGTGAGAGTTATAGGCACCTTCCTATCTCCTTTTTTGTAGTTATAAAATCACTTTTTCCATTTTTCTTATACTTGACATTCCAGGATCTTGGAAACACATATGGCCAAATCTTCAAAAATGATCTCTAAATCTAGGAGAACAATTGAGGTTGTTCACACGGCTGTGCATATTCTTTAGGATGTAACATGTACATCTCATCATCTGAACTCTTAAGTGAAAACTAATCCTAATGAAAATAAAGTCTACAGCCTATGCGGATGAAGAATTACAGCTTGTACAAGCATATGAATCTAAGGACGGGGCTACCAGTTTGTGTAACCCAGTATGGCTGCACTGAATTCAATCTGCATTTGCCAGTAGACCCTAGCTCAGGAATTAGCTTTTTTGCAGCAAGGGGGATATGAAACCTTTGGCACATAAATTTGGGGCATATGACTTTAAGGTGGTTGAAGTCTTTGAAATCTCTGATCCTGAAGTTCATCACTGATCTCAGATCTCGAAAGATCAGCCCTTTTGTTTCTTCAGTTCCTCTTAATTAAAGATCCTTTTGTGATTGCCATTTATTCTAAACCAAACTGAATTTCTGGTCTAAATTGTTTTGAAGAGTTTTAGGTTTGTTTTTTTTTTTTTTAAATTATTATTCTTACTTTCCTAAAAACCACAGCAGTACCAACAAAGAACTACTTACATGAATCCAAAGGAAGGTGCTAAATCAGAAGCAAGAGATTTGTGATACAGTACATCAAACACCACGCGAGAGGTTTCCCACAGTGAGTGATCCTGCAGCTGCTCTGTGTAGACAGAGCTTGTTTTCAATAACAAGCATGCACAGAACACTGTGTTTTTAAAAATAAAACCAACAAACCAACAATGAATCAATAATTAAAATCTCATGTATCAGTTTCCAGTTGGAATGAAAATGAGATGACTTTGTTGCATCATTTAATATACTCCTGGAAGGCAGTAGATACTTACAGTGATGAGGGCGTTATTGAAAATGAGGAGAGAATAGAGTATTGACTCTGAGGTTTCCAGTGATTGTAGGATTGTAAATCAGATACAAACTGGTAATAGTGCAGGCATAACAGTTTTGTTTGTCTGTAAAAGGCGTAACTACAGAAAGTGGCAACTAGGGCCAATACAGTGTTACTTTTGGTAGAGGACCAAATAGGCCTGAAATGTACCCGTTGAGGCCAAAGAATGAAAAATAAGTGTGCTGGTGCAAGAGTTTGTTTCTTGTTATTCACAGGCTCTTTTCTACGTTGTTCGCTTTCCCCCGATGGGTGAGGTACAGGGTGAAGAGAAGGGTCTCTGGTGCCTGCTGCTCTTGCAGAGCTGTATTCCTTTTGCAAAGCAGGAGGCAGCAGTGCAGTCTTTCCGTGCCTGGCATTAATCGTTCTGTCATGCATGGGTATTATTTACATTGAAATAAGAGCAAGCCATGGCAGGGTGTGGGTGTCAATGCATGCAGCTGCATTAGGTCTCATGCTTCTCTCTTTACCTTTACCTTCCAGGGAGGTGGTGTGGTGTGTGGATCCTGCTGGCTAGTGGGAAGCTTCTGGTTTCTTCTTAACCTGTCTATGCTCTCAATCTTTGAATTTTGTTTGACACAAGTCTTTCGCAGAATTGACGGAGTGCATTAAGCTGTTCCCAGGATGTCAGAGGGGTCTCAGATAGAGCTGATCTTCCTAATTCTCTAGTGACAACGTGAATGACAGATGATACTCAGAGGAGCCCCTCCTTCATCTGCAGCCAGAGTGACCTCCAGTGCAGTCTTGCTGTGCAGGGCCACAAGGCATGGCAGGGGCAGCTGTGCCTAGCGTGGCCCCAGGCACCCGGCAGTCCTGCGCAGGCAGGCACGAGGTGGACCACGATGGGACAAGGGGCAAAGCTGGAGCTGCCCTGCTCCTTCAGTCGCTCTGCAGATCTGTTAAGCTGTCACAGAAAAACAGCAGTGTGTAACCTTAAGCCTGCAGCAGCAATCTGGGAGCTGCTCAGAGTGACTGAGTTTCATAAGCAACGCTCCACAAAATACACTGCGTCTTACACTTGACATGTATTCTGTTTAGCCTTAAGTATTGGTTAAAATAATACAGAGATTTATTAACTGTTGTTTGCAAGTTTCACACCCTTGCCATGCTTGGGCGGCTGCTTTTCAGGCTTTGTAGCCTGGGCCACTCCTGTTTCAAATGTTGTGCTAAAAGCAGAGCAAGTTGGCTGACAGGCGCATTAAAAGACAGCAGAGAAGAAAAAGGCAGTGAGGCCAAAAGAGCAATTGGCTGCAGAGCGGTCACCTGTAGTGCTTCTAGATCCAAAAACCCACTTAGAGCCACCGTGTACCAAGACCGTCTACTGGGAGGCTACCACAGCTTCTGCCTCCTGCTCTTTCCAGTTACAGCTCCCCTGGCCTATGTGAGCACTGAGGGTTTGCAGGCAGGCGGAGAGGACAGCAGGCTGCTCTGCTGCTATGCACCAGCTCTGCAATTAATGGCTGGATAAGCATAGTAACGCGGTGCTACAAAATGCAAATGAATGACATTTAATGAAATGCAAGCTGATGAAAACGAGCATCAGCAGAAGAATCCTCTCCGATTTAATTTCTTGTCTATCAGTTTAGGCCTGCAAGTATGAGTGTGCTAGTGACAGTGATTCAAACCCTGATGTTAGCAGCTCAGCAGAGCTGCTCAGATGCTGGAGAAGCTGTAGTTACTCTAGTCAATGCCTGTGCTCTTGCACAGCCTGTTGCAAAGGTCTGGGTGAGACACTTTGTTCCTCTGCTGTTCCTGTGTTGGCAAGGTAGCTCTTTCTGCTCCCTTAAATGATACCCCACTTCATATGGGTGGCACAGAACCAGAGCTGGGGTGCAGCCAGGGCACTGGGGTACATATAAGTGCATCTCCTCTTCATCCTGGCATATTCCCTATTCCTGTTCTTGACCTGGCACAAACTTGAAGGTTTCCTGCCAGGACCTCTCTTTGCAAAGCCCCAAACCCAGACCTTACGGATATTTTCCAGTCATCTAGTACTGGCCAAGCCAACGCAAGAGAGCAATAATGAATTCTGCCTAAAGCTACTGGAAGAGCTTGTTCTGATGGTGTTGCTGAGCAGATGATGTCAGGAGCACCAGGCTGATGTTGACATATGAGACGAAATCCTGTTTTGTTGCTTCAGTGGTTGCAATCTGGAGGTCACATCCAGCTGAGCTAAGGAACATCTACAGTTCCCCAGCCAATCTGAACCCTTGACAATCTGAACATATTTCCCCCCAGAAAATATGGTGGAGCAAACAAGTGTTATGTCTCCATTTTACAAGCCCAAACTGAAGCAGAGAGGTGCTGAAAGTCCTGGTTTTATGGAAATGGTTGCCATTTTGTTCTAGTTCTCACTTCATCATAAGACAGGATAAAATGCAGTCTAATCTAATCTATATATTTTTAGATTTTTAAAAAGGCAACTTTTTTTTTTTCCCTGCAGTTAATATTTTAATTGGAATTTAACTCCAAATTAACAATACAGTACCTGAGAGAATGACCCATCCTTCTTTGCTCCCTCTGCTGGCTCAGCAGCTCATTGCGTTGCCAGCGTCATTAATTTTAAAGAGGACAAAAATGGGTGTTGTGGCTTGTCCAACATTGAAAATCAACACTGAAATCATTACATAATCCCATTGTGTTCAATGGCTTGTTGAGTATAGGCAGAATGACAAGGAGAAAGAGGGCTATAAATTTTGCTCTTAGTGTTTAATAAATACTTTCTACCTCAATGAGTGATAGAGGACACTTTCAGTAATACAACTGATGTATTCATGATGGGAAAGGAACAGAGTTTGGGCTGTGTTACTTCCTCCTACTCCCCACCACCCAACATTTTCCACATTTTTTGCTATCCAGGTTGTTAGGCCTGTTTTCTCCCAACATACTTCAAAGTTGCTGCGGCTGCACATCTGTCAATGACTGGAATATGAGTTTCTAATTTCTCGTCTTTTCAGTTGTTGGGTTTTCCTTCCCAAAGATGGGCAGTTTATTTCCTTCACTGCAGCCCCTTGAGACTGGGCCTGTTCTCATAGACTTTTAGGAAGTCATTGCCACTAGCTATTCTTTCTATTAGATCTTTTAAGACTGTGGGATTCCTCTAGCAGTTGTCTCCTGATTTTATACACTTTTTTTTTTTCCTCTCAATCATCTTGTTGCTTCTTTGTTTTATGTAAATCATCTTTAACCTTTAATTTGCAGTGTTGTCATGTTTCCTAATTTTGTGTGTGTGTGTGTGTATACGCATGTAGGACTGAAAACATTAGCTTTTCACACTCTCTGTTACTTTCCTTTCCAGCTCGACTAGTTGGGTGCTGGAAATTTCTAGAGAGATGCTGTGCACTGTCAGATCCCATGAACCCAGCTGCATCTGAACCCCATTAATGACAGTCGGAGCTGCGATGCACAACACTTCCCTGGAGACACAGGGTGCCCTAAGGAAGAGCTGCTCAGTTTTTAGTGCTCTACCAGACCATATTTTCTTAGTAAACCTTCTTTTCTTCCCTCCTTTGCCTTTTAGCAATGACTGCTTCATTTTGCTTCAGTATTTTTCCCTGCTGGATTTTAATGTAAGAATAATAGCACTACAAGCAAGGAGCAACAGGAGAAATGCCTTTCTCAGCCAGGGCCTGCTCATCTGCTTTGACAGTGCTGTCTGCCTTTAAATTCCTGATTATCTTCCTTCATTAGTCAATACGTGGACAAATTTGCTTCACCTCTGCCTGTTCTTTCTACTCAAAGATGAGATAGTGTTCTTAGTCCAACCCAAAATGTATCTGATTTTTATTTTACTGTGGGAATATTCCAGGAAATTTTAGAAAACAGAATTACCCCCACAGTCTTAGGCATAGTGGTCTGTTATCTTTACTTGTCACCCTGGAGTTTTCCCTGCAAAGGGAAAGGTCTGATGCACAAAATGTGGAGAAGGCTGATGAAAATGGAGGCTGAACGCAATAATGGGAATATCATGAAGTTGCATGTATTTTGAAGACAACCAGATTCAGGTTTCTTCATAGAAATTTCCAGTTATTGCCAGATTTCTATTTCATACATTAGTAAGAAAGAATAATGGATGTATTTTCCTTGAGTGGCCGAAAAAGCTTTGCTCAAATGTAAAAGCTACTTAGGCACAGAGTAGTCCCAGAAAAATCCATAATCTGAAACTTTAAGAGTGCTGAACACATAAGCATGAATGTGGACATGAAAGCAGGTACTTAAAGGGGAAAAGTACTTACCTTTATGTGGCCGTCTTGGACTAAGATTATCTCACTCCCTCAAAATGTGTTTACCCCTTTTGTGTAACTGTAACTGGTGTATAAAACATTTGGCACGAATAGTCTATAAAGATGTCATTCTTTCAGTAAAATGGAGCTTTAGGAAACTTGATTAATGATTAATACAGCTTATTAATGAAAAACTACAGCTGAGCCAGATTATTGATGAAAAATTTTTACTAGCAAACTAATCCTCCGAAAAAAGGAAAAAAAGATTTCTAAGAAGGTAGGAGCTCAACAAAAGAGTTAAAGGTGTAAAAATTTATTTTTTGTCTGTAAGATTATGTATGTTTGGCCACAAATCCTTTAAGACTTGGACCATTGAGAAGATACAGCTGAATACCTGCAGGAAAAGTGACCATTGTAAAGAATTTGATATTTTTTGGACTACATTTTCAGAAATAAAAATGAGGCTTTTTTTGGGGGGGGGAGGGGAAAGGAGGAGGGGATTTCTAATTAATCAGAAAGCACCCCTTTGCAGGTTAACTGCTGCTGTGAGGGCTTTTTGTGTCTAGATCATGGCAGAGTAAAATTTAAGGTAAAATTTTTCTTAAGACTCTTCTTCTGCTGGTAGCCTCCTTTTTTTCTGGTCCTTTCCTCTGGTAGCCTGCTGCCTTTTCTTCAGTATTCCCCTTCTCTCTCTGATCCCCTGCTGCCTCTGATTTTGTGTGAGTTACCTGAAAGTGTGTATTACCTGAAGGCCTATGTTCAAATATCCTTTTAAAAAGACATTGCTGAGTTCTGGGTTAGACTTGAAAATACAGTAGTTGAAACAGCTATAGTTCTGTGTTTTGGAATGGAAAACAGTATTTTCTCTTGACTAGTGATATTACGTGAAAGTTATTAATATTTTTTCTTCCAGTTAGCTTGACTACTTAGAGATTTACTTAGGGTTTCATTGTTTATGGTGTGGAGGTAAAGCATGGTTTTAGGAGGATCAGGGGGACACAAGAGGAAATGTGAAAAGAAATTCTATTAAATGTATGAAGAAAATATGGAAAAAAAAATAGGAACAGCTGTCTGCAAGACTTTTAAAATGCCTGAACAAATACAGACAGCTGTTAAATATCAGCTTTCAAGTCTAGAACTATAATGGGGACTGGGGTTGAAGGACATAAAAGCTGAAATAAGTTGAAAGGAAAAAAAAATATTAATAGTAACAAAAAAAGAAAACCACATGCTTTAAAAATGGCATTGAATCAATAAATTAAATATCCTGGGACAAAAGTAGTGAATTTTCAAAAAGTCCAGGTCGTTTACTGCATGTCAGTGGCTAGAATGCATTTTTGTTTGCTGGAATTGCTGTACTGAAAAGCCCATAGCAGGAAATTATTTTGTCTTTCCTTCCTACATTTAAAGTGTATTTAATGGATTACATATAGTTTCAGCATTTGCTGAATACTGATTAGTAAATTCATGCTCAGTTGTTTGTTTTTTTTTGTTTGTTTGTTGTTGTTTTTTTTTTTTTTTTGCTAGAGGACAGTATTATTTAGCTTGTGACTTCTTAACTCTGGGCTTAATCTCCAGACACTGACTTCATTCAGGCAAAGGGACCTCTGTATGCCAGATAAACAGGGACAGGAGTGTACAATCTGGGTTTTGAGCTTGATTTGGTACTAATTTCTTCTGTAATTTCAGTCAAGCTACTTCCATTAAGGTTGGGTGTCTAATATGAATGGTGAAACTTAACTGAAAAGTCTGAAGATTTTATGAAGGGGTCCGTCTAGGATGCTAGAAAGCGAAGAGCTTCATTCACAAATGTGGACAGAGTAAAATTAGACAGAAACCAAGAGTATCTTTTATAGCCCAGTGCTCCTGATCCTTGCAGCGATTACAAATCAGCTGATTGTGGGGCAGTGGCTAATGTACCCTATGGAAAATGGATTATCAGTGCTGATTTCCTTAATATGCGTTAGTGTGCCATATAATACCCTTATCCATCCCGGTGGCAGGGGTGAGGACCCATGAGCTGGAGAGCAGCAGACACAGGAGTCCCTGGAGAAATCCCAGGACAGGCTGCCCTGCTCGCGAGTCCAGGTTCTGCTATTCAGGCACTGCATTTGGAAAAAACTTGGCCTGCCTGTCCTGTATCTTAGTGCACTTACCCATGAAAAAAGGAGAATAATCTCTGTAATGTGTGAAGTGCTTTGAAGTCTTTTCTGAGCTAGAGGGTCAGAGTGTTTAGTACTTTTCTTGTGATAGGTCTCTGATACTTAAACATGCAGCAGTGAGTCAGAAGAATCAATTTGTTGCTTCTATGAGGGCCATAATTCATCCTCCCTGATTGAAATGATCAAGGATGCAGAGGCGGCTCTCTGCTTCTGAGTAAACACTCCTTTTATGTTCTTTTAGCACAAATACCTGACACTAAGCGGGGATGCATAAAAGGAAGTCAGGCTGCAGACTGTTTCCTGAAGTAGGTGTTTTGTGATGGATTAATGGCAAACCATGATACATTATTTATCAGATAATAAGTGTGATAATTGTTCTTATTTATCATGAGTCTAGCTCAGCTCATTCTCCTGTCATTCCTTCAGTCAAGCTGCCCCTGGGGATTCACCAGATAAAAAACAGTCCAAAGGTCATTCCAACAATTTTTACTCATAATGGCATGCTGATTACCTCCTAATTGAAAAGTGTAAACTACAGACACTGCAAGTGATGCAAGTGACCCCTGTCCTCACAGCATAATGTGGAGAGTCCCTGTGTGTCTCACAGCCAGCCAGAGAGAACAGCATCCCCTTCCTGGGATACTCAAATCTCCAGAATGGATTGGGAAGAAAGTTCTGTTCTCATTACAGGGGAAAAAACAAACACTTTCCCCATAGCGAGAGCATGATGTTGGTGTGTAGATAACATTATGGAAGCAATGAAGATGTGGTTTGGCCTCAATTTTGCGGTGTGCGGTAGCACAACCTTTTGGATATCAGTCAAAAATATCTTTCTCCTTAAGTGATAGAGTGAAGATAGTGCTTCAATTTTTGCTACCTCTGCATTTATACTTCTTGTTGACTTGTATGGCAAAAAGAGCCCATGTGCAGCTTAAGCTTGTAGTTGTAGGAATAGAAGAAAAAAGTGGGATCTATATAAAATATCTTAAAAAATTAATTTGCCAAAAAGAACAGACAATATGATGCAGGAAAGTCATTGGTTTTATTCTGTTATATCTCTAAGGTACTCTGGAAATATCACGTTGATATAAAACTCTAAAATACTGCGGATGAACAAATGTGGTATGAACATTACTTGGCTCCACAATTTCTCCTTAAAGCCCATACTAACAGTGCAGAATCATTTTCCACTAAATCGTGTTTTCCCCAAAATTCTTATCATGCATTCCACTTTTCACAATTTCCTCTTGTCAATCCCACAGTTCTTTCCTTGGAATTCTTCTGATTACGGTCTGAAAATATCAAGTTTTACGTTGCATCTGCATAAACTTTAGCATATAGGTCATATTATTTCCACTTCCAACCTCCCAAATACAATTTGTATAAAAAAGAGTATAAAATGCTTGTCTCGGTCCAGAGTTTCTACCAGTACAAAAGGAATGCCAAAGTGAAGAAAGCTTTTCTGAGTAGCAGATGGAGTAGCATGTCTGTGATACACCTTCTGCGATATTCCCTCAGGAAATACTGTCCAGCTGCTGGCTGGGGGTAACCTCACTGGGCTTAAAATTTCACATCCTCACACCAAAATGATTTCCTCTGGATTTACTCTTGGAAGCCTGGGAAATGTTCTGAGCATACTGAGACTCAGAAGTTCCAGAAGCCAGCCAGTGCTGGAGCATGACCATCCACAGGGCACCAACCACATGATGTTTTTCTTGAAACAAAGTGCCTGGAATCAGCTATTAGGACACTGTATGCCTGTTGTTTTCTCCTTGGGTTATTCATCTAGGCATCTCCCCTCTTCTAAAATACAAGAAGAACTTCAAGCTAACTGCAGTAGCGAGAGCAGACAATTTAATGCATGAAGCAATGCCTCCTGTTTCTATTTAGAATGGGCCTGAATAACTATTGTGGAGAAACAGCATAGAACAGTGGTTCCACAGTGTGGGCTTTTTTTATTGCAGTTCACAAGCAATGCTTTGTACAGCACAGATCATATCTGGGTGGAACTAATTTTATTAGCTTTATGCAGGTACAAGGGAATTGTCTACATTTGAGTTAGTCACTTTGCCTTTCCCAAGAGAAATAGGTATTTTTCACATAACTTTCTTCAAATGCCTGCTTTAGTATGAGATTAATGGTGCCCTAGAAGTGCCACTTTAATTTTCATTGATTATTAACGGAGCCTTGACAGACAAGTCAGATACAGATGTTTAAATTGGATCAGATGAATCCCAATTTCTAGTCCAGAGTAAGCACATCCCATAAAGAAATGAGCATGAAATTTAGTCCATTACAAAATTCATACTTTCCTGTTTTATTACTTTTTTTAAAAAAAAGAAGTTCTTTGAATACAAGGAACTAATTTTCAGGTGTGTAGGTTGTTCAAGGTAAGCTGTATTTCTACATTAGTAATGCAGTTTAGTCCTTTTAAACCAACAGTTATAATTTTTTTCCAAAGCTTTATATAGATGATAAGTTAAAAAAACCAAAAAGAAAAAGAAAGATTTCCTGCAGAGGAAAAAAAAAAACGTTGAAAAGAACCCAATCTGGGATAACAGCTTCCAGGTGTGGTCACCATCATAAATGATCAGGTCAAGCTCAGCAACTGCTTCCTCCTCAGAAGCAGCACCTGACCTTGTGTGATTCTCATTCATTGTAAAGAGGAACCAAAACAGGTAAGCCTAAAGTTAGAGAATTCCAGCATAACCTGGGGATTTATTTAAACATGTTTCTCCGTATACAATTATGTTGGAAACGTAACTGTTATAAAATTGGTGCCTTTTAGCTGAGACTCATAGCTTCTAGGGAAAGCACAGCAATTTTGTTGAGGTGTGTTAATTTAAATCCTTGCAATGGTGTCCTCTAACCTCAGGTTCCTGGGAGTCTAATGGGATACTTTTTTGATGGGGGGCACAAACTTGCATCACTTTGAATTCACATAGCAGAGAAAGGATAGATGGCATAAACCAAGATTTATTTTTTTATATATATATATATATGTAAGCCAGCAAGTTACAGAGGATTTTATCAGGAGCTAGGCTGTGAAACAGAAGACTTGATAAAGTGAGTACAAACTCATGTCTTTTTTGAGCGTTTTTCCAGCCAGACTACTAAAGAAAAGAGATCTTGCAGGTATTTGAGGTAATGTCTAATTTGTTTTAACAATAAAGGTCATATTTACAGGTAAATCCTTCTGAGAATGTGTGGATCTGCCTTATTGACTCTTAGTTTAGGTTAAGATTAGTGAGCATAATACTTGTTAATCTTAATGTGCTTTTTCCTGATTGGTGACAGTGAAATTACTAAAGAATCATGCAGGCTTACTTGAGCGGAAATCAGCCTGCAAGATCAATTCTTTTTACTTCAGAAAAGTGATGTATTTATTTACATTGTTTATCTTACAATGCATAGTTGAAGCAGATATCTAGAAACTTGATACTCAGGGAAGCTCTGAGAAATTGCAGCTGCTGATGTGCCTTTTAAAACTTAATCTATTTCACATTTCAGTATTTTTTAAGCATTTCTTAAACATGCTGATCAATAGAGACAAAAAAATTCATTTGCTGTACACATGACTATAATTCAAATCAGCACTTGTTATCTGCCTGTTTTATCCCTTTAATGTTTTTATATTAATACAACTCATTTACCCTTGCTCCTTATTACTAAGCAGTAATGGACCTTCTTAAAAACAAACAAACAGGGTCTGCAAGAAGCCTCAGGCCAGTGGGCAGAGCTCTGTAATTCGTTATGGCTGCATGGCTTTCAATGGCTAGATGTTAATGCCCCCCACAGCTGAAGGCTATCTGCCTGCTGTGAGGTACACCAAGAGCTGCTTTTTTTTTTTTTCAGTGGCTTATCCTCTGCAGCAGATGTAATAGGAGCCTTAAGGACCACATCCAGCTGACCTAAATTTGCTTGTGCCTGTTCAGTCATTGCCTGCCTGAGCCTGGGTGACCCATCAGCCCCTTACAGTGAAGTCGTGTTAGTGGTTTGTATCAAAAAGCAGGGAATCGTATCAGCTTGTTGCTGGGTTCAGTGGAAGCAGCTCGTAGTGTGAATCCAGGGCACGATTCAGAATAGTGCGTCAGAAGCTCTCTTAAGGTGCCTTTGCTACTCTGTCTGTGTTTTCTTTGATAAGTATTACTTTAGTGGTATTGGCTGGTGTAATCAAAATTTGCCTGTAGCTGGAAAGCTGCATTTTTTGAAAAGAATGTGACTTGGTGGAGAACCATGCAGAATATGAAAAATGCCCATAATAATTTGGTAAGGTGTAAATGCTGCCTGGTATTCTCTACTAAGCAGTTGCATGTAATAGCAGTTGTTGGATCCCTTGAGGTTTCAGAAAAACCTGGATTATTACTGGATAATGCCTTGTATTGCTGAATTGATCCAAGTTCAAAGGCATGCCCTTCTATTTTGTGCCTTTTGAAAAGCTAATGACATCTCTCTGTGGAAGAACTATGTGAACTGCGCGAGAGAGATGTATTAATGGGAGCTGGAAATCTAAGGAACAATGCCCTCTCAAAGGTAGATGTGTTGCTAATGCATTTATTACTCTGCCTCATTTCTGTGTGGGAGCTCATTTTGAGTCTCTGAGAAAGAGAGAGCACAAATGTTCCACGTTACAGGACTTGGACAGCTGTAGGCACTCAGCACCTCTGAAATCTTTCCTTTTTTGTCTTCCAAGCATTAAAGCTAATATAAAGGTGACCTTCAAACCTGGGTCTGACACGGAAATAATTTTCAAGCTGTTTGGTTTTAAAACTGTCTTTTGGACCGATTTGCCCTTTCTGTTGTTTGTGCTGTCTTTGGGGGAATGGGGTGGAGGAACTGACTGGCTGTACAGGAAAGTCCCAGACCATGTGTCTGGGTGAAGAGGGTTGGCTTCCGCAATATATGGATGGTCTCAAAGAAGGCGGCAAGAGTGAGCTGGGAAAAGGGACTTGAAACAAGCTGATAAACTCTCTGTACAGCTGTGCCCAGATCTGTAAGGGAATGTGTGATAATGCTCTTGAGAATCAGCTACCATGCCTGGACTTTAGCTTGTAGAGGCAAATTTTTCTTTAATCCTGCTGAAGGGGCAACCTCAAATCCCACTTACTTGAGTTTTGTGTGTGTTGTCAGGAATGTATTCTCAGAGCACAAGTTTAGTAGATTTACAATTGCCTATTCAAACTAGAGGAGCATAAACGCATGGTGTGACTGTGAGTTATCACACTGTTTATTTTGATATGCTTGCAACTTTTAGAAAACCCAGGGACTGGTGAGCATCAAGCAGATCATTTGGCCTTGTGGGCTCTTGTTTTGGATGACTGAGAGATTTTTGAGGATCAGGAGGAATTTCTAAACAAAGTTTGGTTTTGATCACATGCGGTTCTGGCTCTTCAGAGTGTCCTTTTAAGCTTCTTTCGCTCTCATCTCCAAACCCTGCTTGAAGTCCTCAGAGACCCCCACCAAAGGGTAGTTGGGATTTCAAGCCAACCCGTTTCATCCTGATGCTAATCAGTCTCACCTCCTCCCAGTGAGTTAGGCAGAGATGCATCTTTGTCAAAAATGAGTGCTGTTTGATAACTATGACTTGCAAACAAAAATGAGGCTCTCTAAGGCACGATTTTTATTTTACATGTAAGTATCTATGGTCAAACTATCCTTTGGTGTCTCTTTGCATAATACTGTGAGGGCTGGATTGTTGTTCTTCAGCCATTATCCTGGGCAGTGTCACTGCAAAACACAGATTCCCACACAGGAGTGGGAGTTGTTTTGCATCCATCGGATGGAGAAGGTTGTCCCTTCCCTAGTGCATCTTGTGCTTTTTTTTTGTGTGTCTGTTTTCCTGAGACAACAGGTGATGGGGACTAGCTCTGCTCTGTACCTTGGTAGATGGTGCTGCTGACCTGCACAGAGGTGTGCAGGAGCAGCAGCATGGCCATCGTGTTATTTAACCTGTACTTGTCCTTTCTCAGTCTGCCTGAGATGGGGCAAAGAGCCTCACAAAAGTCATGTGCTAAAAGATAGCAAAGTAGTCACTTGAATGAATGAAAACTTTGCTGTGAGAGAGATATTAATCTGATTACCACATGGTCTCTGCTTTTTGCCATGAGTAACTTTTGGTGTGCTTCAAAAGCACAGTATGGTACCTTGCAAAGATACCTGCACTTACGAGCAGCATCTTTGTATTGGAGAGCAATTCGCCTTAAGTGGGATAAATCCTGCTGACTTATTTACCGCATAACTTGGTGTGCTCTGTGCTGTACCACGGGCTCCTTCTGTTCTGGATGGTTTCTGGTGGCCATGCTTCTTGCAGAATCCAGTTCTCATAGCAGCAAGGGGCCACTTCAATTGAAGTTGGTATGAAAGGATTTGACTAGACCTGCTTCTACTAACTTTTGCTACTGAATTCAGCAATCCCAGGATTACATTAATGATTGGCACTTGCTTTAAGGTGGTGTTACATCACGTTTGACACTATTGTAGGTGTTATCAGAAAAATTGCTAAGAACAGGAAGTTTCTCATCTTGATTTTAATAGTGCAGTAAGTCAGAATAAAATGTAAATTTACTGTATTTAATGAGAAGTCTGGCAGTGAGGGAGAATCTTCTGAGATTTCCTCTTTTGCTGTGTAGTCTGCTGGTAAATTGGGACTATAGCTGTTAGACATAGGCTGATGGAGACACTGATAGCAAACAACAGGAGGAAGGTGTCCTGATTTGTCAGTAGAGAGATACTGCCAAATAAAGAAAAGCTAAAAAACCCTTCCTGTCAGCCAGTCTTGGTGAGGAGGATTTAATTTCTTTTTAAATATAACATTGTATCCATTTAGGTCAAATCATGAAGAAGACAAATGGTCCTCAGCTGTGTAGTCCTTAGCTTACCTCATGCTTAGTTGTATGCATGTGGATTTGTGCTTTTTGCTGGCATGCTCTACACACTGAGCCATTTAAGTAGTAAAAAAACCCTACAGTCGTCCTTGTGGAAGCTGGGTCTTGCTTTGTCAGAAGGGTCAGTTGCTGTACTTGCATTTTTGTTGGTAGAATGGTTGTGTATGTCTAAAAGACTACTGATTTCTCAGAGGGATCTGCAGAAGTCAATGTACATCTGCATGTATAACCTGTTTGTAGAAAGAGGTTCCCATGCTTACGACAGAATGACATGACTTCAACCTATACTCTCTTTTGCAACGTGTTTTGCTTGAAATTCATCTCTGCAAATCTAGTGAGAGAATCAGTGGAGCAGGCAGGGTGGAAACTTAAAATTGTTTCTTTTCGGATGAGCTTAGTAACGACTAGTAGTGCAGTAAATGGATCAAATTACCTTCAAGAGACAGATGGTTTTAAGTTTTGATAGCAGGGAAAAGTTTCTCTAGATTCTACATTGTTTGATTTGAGATGCTTGTTTGCTATCTCAGGAGGTTGGTGTGTGTGGCAGAAGAGCCTCAAAATTGCTGCAAGCCAGTGTCACAGGTTGCTGTGTCTTTCAGCACAAACCTCCAACAATTACTAGCATAAAGGGAAGAGAACCAGGGCAAAGAAGTGTACTTTCCTGCCATGAACAGTACTCTGCTCTGCAGCGGGAAAATATAAGAAACATTAAGTTCTTTGTGCTTCTCCATGAAATGCACACCAAAAAAAAGACAAGAACTAAAATCTTGGGGGGATGTCTTAAATATCCAAATTCAGACATGTCTGGCTTATAGTATCAAACTTCCATTTTTGCTTTCATAGCTAATGGTGCATGTTTCTCTGCTTTTCTGGACTTCTAAAAGTTTTAAAAACTTCTAACAGTTTGGCCCATGTTCTTAAAGCCATAATTAATTGCCTATGTTAGAAGAAATTTTCTTAATCTTTTCCTGCGAAACCAAAAGGGACTAGTTCACCAAAAATAACACTGAGGGTTTACATTTAGATCGTGTGTCCTTTTTGTCAAAGGATGCTGGTCACTTGGGTTGGATTGTGGCTATCCGTTGGCTGTAATGGGAACCAATGACACATAGCAGCTGGTCAGCCACGCTCACTGGCAGGCATTTCTAGTCAGAACTCAAGTCCATATCTTCTAGTTCAGAATAAAAAAAGGTTCCTGCTGTACCCAGAACAGGATGAAGAGCAGGGAAAAAACGACACCTGCATTGAGATCATGGGAGGTAGGTAGCATGCAATTGCTCAGCTGTATTGGGCTGAGTCTTGGCTCTGTAAATACTAGCATCCCATTGACAGCGTAGGCTTTTGTTGTGAGGCATGTTTGTGTACATGCTCCCCATATAAGCTAAGTCTCTTTTGTGCTGTGGTCTTTCCCCCCCCCTCATTTTCCCATACAAAAATTGCCTTGGGTTTTGGCAGTAACGGCAGCACAAGTTAACCAACTTCCAAAAAGTTTCCTCTTCTGTGTGATGTTTCACATCAGAACAAGTTTTGGGGTGTGAGAGACTCATATGGCACGTGTACTGTTTCAGGGAAAGATGGGGGGAAAATCAGGACAGACTGACAAGTGACCCAGGTAACCTCTCTCCCTGTACACAACACTTGCTTTTTTCTTCAATAAAGTCTCTTTCAAAGCAATCTCAATCTTTCATCAAAGAGATTTCCACTGCACTCCCAATGGGTTTACATAAATCTCAGTGTTCTTGCTCTTTTATTTTTTTTTCACAACACCCCAAGTCCTTGTGTTTCCATTTCTTTAAATCTTTTATCCTCAGGTTGATACCAATGGCAATACGGATTACCTATCAGCACCTCCAAATATTCCACAAAGTCCTTCCCTGTTCTCACCCTGCAGTGCTTACAGTCACAGATGTGATGAAAGAAATTTGAAAGGCACAGCTAGGCAATCCTGAACCAGGCTCAGTGCATTCCCCTTTCTGCAGCTTATTGCTTTCTGGATGTTTCTTTTGACCGGTCATCAATCATTGTGGTGGTAACTCTGAAGTGATTCCTGAAATATCTGTTCCTCTGATAAAAGTTAACAATAGCACATACAGTATGAGGGGGAAAAAAAAAAGGCACTTTGGGCTTCAAGTTAAACAAGTGCTTTGTTCTGACCCTGGTTTTCTTTTCTTTTATTTTCTTTTTCTTTTTTTAAAGTAAAAGATTTTCCTCAGCAGGACCCCGCTAGTTAGCCTTACAGAGACCTCTGTGTGCATAAGTGGCAATCAGAGGGAGCAGAGAAACAGAATTGAAGACAAATGGAGACACATGCAGCCTCCAACAGAAGAGCTCCAGGGAATGGGAGAGGAGAGAAAAGCAGGACACCAGCTTAGAGTTTCCTTTCAGCCTCCAAATCTTACCTTTCTGAGAAGTTTTATAAAGAATGCTCAACTTTGAAAGCCTAGCGAGCTCAGCAACAAACGCAGATGATCAGGCGGATGAAACAGCCCCTCAGACCTGGTGTGTAATCTTTAAAAAGCCAAAGGAGCGTAAGGAGGGCCAGGCAGCCAGGCTGTGCTTTCCAGGGGCTCAGCCGCACAGAGCGGGAGCGCGCCGACGCCTCTCCCTTACTGCCTGCCCTTGCATCGAGGGATGGTGGGGTGGCTGGTACTGCAGGACACCGCAGTAATTTGAGTTACCTTAAATTTCTGTCAGGAGGGTGCTACAAGCCCAGGTCTTCACTTAAACACTTCTCCCTCCGTTTGAGTTGCATTCAATTTTTATGGGGTGGGAGTTAGAAGGGAGTAAAAATAACTCCTGTCTTTACCCTGCTTCTGCACTGGTAGGGCTCTTCCAAGAGCTTTGATTTGCTCCTTTCCTTGGGTTATTTCCATTTTAAGGCCTTGTACCCTTAGAAGTGAATCACCCTTGTAATTGAGCGGCAAGCTGTGAATCTTTCTCCCTTCTTTGATTAATCTGGTCCATTGATCAGAATCATTTTTGGGAAGCTCTGGAAGCTTCTGAGTCAGACTCTGGGAGTTAAGATGTTACTATGCTTTTGATTAACTCAAATAAAAGAGTCCTAGCAGGATTGATGGATTCTTTTGCACCAGTGGTGATGCTGACAGTTCATTCTTGTCCATCAGCTCTGTGCTTTACTGAGAACTTGCAAATGAAGAAGTTTATTTGTCACTAGTGGATAGAAAGGCAATGGAAATGGGTCCGGGTTAGTCAGATGTCAGTGGCTACTTCCAGGAAAGGGTAGGAAGTTCAACAACCAGCTCTGAGCTGTGAAGTGAGAAATCTGATTTTTTTGGATGCCAAAGGAGCCATCCATTCATCCTTCTAGAGTAAAATTAATCTCTAGTGTAAATCCAGGAGTTACACCAGGGACTGAATTAACCACAAGTTTTGGAGAGACAGCTCTCAGTGGATTGGCGTTGCACAAAAATTTCCCATAAAGCCCCAAATAATTTATCAATGAAGAAGTTGCCAGGTTTTGTAGTTCTTTTAAAAGATCAGAATACCTAATTTTTTGTTGGAAACTGTTCATTTGGCTTCCTCCATTCTGCCTGTCAGAGGGGTCCATCAGACTGCATGGATTCTGCTGTGGCAGTATGAAATGTGTGGGTAGAAAGGCTTACTTTGCCAGTATTTCAATGGAAAAGAGCATAGGCTTATAGCAGATATGGCATCAAAATGAGGAAAAAAGTAGTTTTGAATTTTGGTTTTGGTTCAAATCTGAAACTCAGGTTGACATTATCGTGGTTATTCAGACTGTCGCTATGCCTTCAGACAGAGACCAACCAAGAAAAGTAAGAGGGGTGCCTGGACCCTCTATGGTGCAGGAGGAAGGGCTGAGGTTGGGCTGACTGGGCTTGTTTGGCCTAGAGAAGGGAAGGTTGAGGGCATATACTGTAATGGCTTCCAAACAGGCAGTGAGGAAGAAAATTGTTTATACATCAAAACCAAGGGTAGGACAAAAATGAGCTTAAATTGCAATGGGGGAAACTTGGGTAAAATGTTAGGAAAGTTTTCCCAAATGCAATGGCAGTAAACCACTGGAAAATATTGTTTCAGTGTCACGGACTCTTCCTTGCAGCAGACCTCTAGAAAGGAGTTTGAGAAATGTATGTGGGGCACAGGTACAGCGAAACCCCCCCTTGGGGCAAGAGGCTGGAATTAACAAGGCTCTGTGGTCCCTTCCAGCCCTATGACTCTGTGACTAACAGAAACCCCTGTGGTGTGAAGGCGGTTAGCCTGCTGTGGGCTTCCTTTGCTGAAGTGGGATAAAGGAGAAAAGGTGCTGGGGCTTAATTTTTGGTCCTTCTTGTCTGCCTCAGGGTGCATACAGTGTGTATTTTCTGCATTAAGTAGGATGAAGAGAAAGGAACTGATACAAGAGAGTCTTAATTCTGAGTTCTTGATTTTATTTACCTGCAAAAAAAGGGTCATGTGAGCTTAATACATGTGCACTACACCACACACTACATTTTAGTAGCTTTAGCTACATGTAATGCTGTGTTATGAGAAGATCATTTAGGATAAAATTTAGGTGGCATATGTTTTGGTTTATTTGCACAATCCTAGGCACCAACAATTAGACAAGTGTGATTTCCTGCTCACAAATGATAAACTAGGGAAGATAACTGCAGGCATTTCTGGGAACTCTTGAATGGCGGGTCCATATGCTCTGCTTATATTAGAATAGAAAATAAATGCATTTCCTTGCCACATCTTGCTGATTACTTTGGGGATGAGGGAGATAGGTAAATTAAGATGTGGGAGATCAGTAAATGACTATGACTGGTTAACTCTATTGAGAGCAGTACAGGAACGATGCTTGCTGCCCCAGGGGAGGGAGTGCACTGGGTGCCCTGCACCCCCAGGTGCCCTTTCCAGTCCTGTTTTCTGTGATTATCTGATGGTACTCGGTCATGGTGTATGCTCAAGCTTACTACTACACCTATCCTTTGGAGATGAGTTTACTGGGGGGGGGGAAGTTGGGCAGGTTTATGGGCAAGTAAAGGTTTTAATGTTCTTCCTCTGCTTTTCTGTGCCACCAGTCTGTGAGATGTGTAATTTTGTGCTTCCTGATGTAATTGCAGCTCTCTCCCTATATGTACATCCAACAGCATCTGCTAAATGATAGGCTTTTGTTTAGGATTTGGACAGAAGAGCTTGTGAGAAGTGTGCGCATTTGGCTCCATGGGGAGACATCCAAAGAACCGTTACTCATTTTCAGGATGTCCAGTGTCAGGACTGGATATGATTTTTGAGGTTGTTATCACATAATGTGTACTTAAGGTTCTGGCATTTAAAAACCCCTGTATTAGTCAGTTATTTCTCCTGTTTTCCTGCATTTCTGCTGTTTTTTTACTGTTGGCTAGGCAAGTTCAGTAGCTGCTTGCAGCATGCTTCCTTCAGTAGTTAAAAGTTTAGTTGTTTTAAATATGACTCTCTTTACTCTGTTCTTTCTCTTCAATAGTGCACCTAGGTAATACAGATATATATATTAACTGATTGCATTTTTAAGGCTGAGAGAACAGAATTATGCTGGATTAATTTGGCTCTCTAATTGTACTGTGGACCTCATACAGTATCTCATCAGCAGCCAAATCCATTTCTCCTGTGTCTTTCAACTTGAGAGAAGAGTCAGGCTTTCTACTACTTATGCTCCTTTCAGTTATTGTCCGAGCAGCAAATTTACCACTGCCATAAAGAGGGCTTACTCAGTGTCCTTGGTGGAGCAGTGTCTACCAGGCCTACCGGAGGTTAATCCAGTGGCAAATATCCTCTGTACTATGTCCTTGGCAGTACAAATCTTGTGGATTTCCTCTCCTTCCTTGTCCCACACTTTGAATAAGAGAGGATTTAAAATCTGTGCAGAAAAGGGAGTCCTTGCTGTGGGCACAGGAGAGTGGATCATGCAATTTGTAGGACAAATCTGTCCCAGGCTTGTGCAGTGGGAAGTGCATAGTGGAAAGACAACCCTTTCTCATGGGGTGTTGCAACAGTTGGATCGGTCTGGAGGGCTCAACCAGTAAGTCCCCAGGATTTATGAAAACTTGTTTTTTCATATATATTTAAGCAGTGATCTATTTGAATAGAAGTCTAATTTTCTATTAGATTAGGTTTTATCAAAGTCATTAGGTTTTACCAAGTGATTTGTGGAAGCTGTGCTGAGGGAGGTACTGAGATATACACGAGTAACCACTAGTTTATAGGCTCAGCTTTCTGTGGGTTAGTTTTCTATTTGTGAGATGATTAGAGCCAAGGTATATGTTGGTGAATTAAATAGGCAAAATAATTAAAAGAAATGAAATTAAAACAAAAACTGTACACATTATCTTGGCACTGCATCTTTTGCATTCCCTCTGCAAAAATTCTCTTGTCAACTGTACTTTCTGTATTTGCATTTCTTCCACTACATTTGCCTGAAGGGCTGTCCTACAACAGGAGAAGTGGAGTGGTTGCTTTTTATGCAAGAAATATTCTTTTTTTTAAATAGAATGTTCAAGAACTGTAATACCTTTTGTAAGTGAAGGAGTAGTTACTTCCTGAAATAAAAGGAAGTATGCAGGATGTTACTCATTACTGTGACATCTTGCTTACTATTAACCAAACTTAGGTGACTAGTCTACAATAGATATTGTCACTCCCTCAATAGTAAGTGACAAGAGAGAAGCACCTGAAGGGATTGGTGCATCTAAAGACAAGTTTCTAAGATAAAATGGTTTCTAAGATGCAGCTAGAAACATTTTGGAAATGTTTCTTTCCAGTGACTGTAGACAGAGTGCAGGTACCTGATTATAAGTAAATGCCTACATTTAAATGGTTAGTGTCAGTTGGATAAATCCAACATTATGAAACTTCTGCCTTCTGGGAAAATGAAAATAAACAAAGCCATTTCATTTAAACTTCCTATGTGAATTGTGAACTCTGAGCAAAATCAAAGCATAAGCATTTGTTTGAAATGATCTTTGTTCTGGAATTACTTTGCAATGCCTCCTTTTCCGGTTTAATATAAGCTTTCTGCAGTATAGTATGTGAAAGAGAGCTTGGGAAATCTGAGTCATAATGAGGACAGGAAATAACCGGGTTGCTTTTCTTTAAATAAAATGTTGAAGTGGCATATGGGGGAAACACGCTTGTGTGTTTTGGGTTTTATATGTGTTAGTAGTGGAAAATTAAAAGGTGCCATGGAAAAAGACTTTTAATTGCAAAGTAAAAAAACCCCAAACTCCTAGTTTGCTTTCATAGTGGTTTAGAAAGAAATTTTTCAGCCAGCCTTACAGGTGAGACTCTTGCATCTCTGGAATATGAGTGTTGTGGTGTGCATTTTGTTTTAAGGTACAAAAAAAAAAAAAAAGGGCATGCGTGGCTGGCTCTTGATTTGAGGAGTACACCGTGAAAGAGTGAGGTGAGACAGCATCCATCCAGGCAGAAGATGAGAACTTCTGTATGTTTTTCATTTTTTGTCAGAATGTTTGTCTCTTGCTCGATCTGTAGCTTCAGAAGTGTGATGGCTCTAGAAGGTGATGTGCATCGCCTTGTCAGCCTTTGTTAATGAAGAAACTGGTCTGTGAGCTCATATGGGTCAGTCCTGATGATACAAGCCAACAAGCAGGGAACTCAGTGGTTCAGACAACCAACTAGAGGGAAAATGAGAGAGAATGCCCAGATGCGATTCACATGCAGGAACCTTTGCTTCCATGTTAGGATTATGGAGAAAACAAGGCTGCTCTGTAATCTGCCATAACTGCAACAAACCAGGCTAGCAGTTCTTCCCAGTTTACCTCCTTTTGTGAGGTACTTCTTTGGTTAGCAGAGACACCATATCCATGACACATGAAAATAGAAGTGTCATCAGGGTGCTCTGTGGCCATTGTGCATGTGACAGACCCATCTGAACGCATGTCTGCAATAAATGTGAACAGCAGACAACTTAATTAAAGAAAAAGAAATGTCAGCATCTGGGCAGTTTGATGCTCAGCCTTAGTGGATGGAGCTGAGGGATGTTGGATCTCCTGCTCCACATAGTTGTATAAACAGACTTCATCATCTCCTCCCCAAGCAGGTCCTCTGAAGGTAGAGTAGATGAGTGAAGCATTGAAGGGTGGCAAACATACCTCTTTCCATCTATCTCTTTTTTTCTTTTTTTCTTTTTGTAATGAATAGGGGTGTTGTCAGCTGCCTGCATTGTGTTCATCACTGTCAGGGCTGGCAGTGTAACAGATAACTGGATGGATTCAAGGCCACCCAGGGAATGGAGCCTGACAGGACCTCATTCATCACTTCCATTTCAGAGGTCTCTATGGAAGAGCTGGCATCAAAGAAGTAATCAAGGCTCACAGGGCCACGTGGGGGTTTGGGAGGAGTGCTCTGCATTGCAAACAAACCGAGCTGTCAAATCTGTTTTGTAAATGAAGTGTTTTTCTGGAGACGGTGTGTTTATAACTGTCACCCTAAGCATACTCCCCATAATATACATCTACCGTGGCAGCCTAGGGCCGCAACCTGGTCTTTTCCGATCTTCCAAGTAAAAAATTACAATTGCAGCGAGAAGTTAAAAAGGTGCATGTGGGGGCATTTTAAAACATGGTTCATCCTTAATGGTTTCTTAATCAGACACCCTCTCTATCTTCAGTTCTGGTCTGGGCATTCAAGCTCCATTCATCTCATGTAATTGGCCCAGCAAGTATGATGCCTTGCCTTTTGTGGTCTAGACTCATGGTGCAATTTGCTGCTGGCTGTGTGGACTTCATGACAGTAAATGAGTCTGCCCTCAAGATAAAAATATCCCATTAATATGGGACCAAGGGAACAAAGGAGAAGGTATTTGTCAGTAGTGAGAATTTAGAATTGATAGCCCTTGTATATGAGAACATGCCAAGAGCTTTAGGTTTTTAGAGTAAGAATAGGTGAGCAGTCTGCTCAGATGGTGTGCTGTCAGTCTCTTGTGACAGGAAAGATATCTAGCTATATATGTAAAGCATTCAAGAAAGGAGGAGTTCATGAAAGGATGTCAGTCTGTACTAAACTTTTAAGGTAACATTTCCCTTGGTAGTTCTTCCTTGATATTTTCTTTGGTTTTGTTCTTAGAGCCTTGCATGCACTGCCCGGTCAGGTATGCTCTGTCCTCTGGAAGCTGAAGCTGTGAATGGGGCACCATCATCCTCTAACTTGTTTTTCTTATCACTTCACTCATATGGCCTCTGCCCTGGAGATGAGCCTACCATGCTGCTGGGCCAGTGAAAATAATCACTTTGTTCAGGAGAACAAATGTACTTAGGCATGACAGTCCCAGCATATCCCCATTATATGATTTTTTTTTTTTTACACACAAAATCTAGACTTGTCCTTGATCCCCGAGGACATCAGATTCCTATTGAGAACATGCACAGTTTAATGTGAATTCACCTGTAGGCTCATAGGGTAGAAACTTCCTATTGAATTACCATTTTTCTTATGAAGTACTTTGAAACACTTACTGTGACTTATGCTTCTTAAAAGTTACATGTGTGCTAAGAATAGCTTTACATAACAGACGGAATGTTTTCTTCTGAGTCCTAAGCTCTCTTGAGACAGCAAAAGCTTAGCAAATCCTGGCAGTAATACTGATTAGATGCAGCTTTAGTTGACAAAATAAAACAGCCAGAGGTTGTGCAGGGCCTTTCCCTACTGTGATAGTCTGGATTACAACCAGTGTTGGCTGTCCAAACAGCTTTTAAAGGCTATGCCATGGCCAAATGTTTGCCACTGCCTGAGAAGAGCTTCCTAAGATGACAATGACCTTTATTTGTACAGCACCATGCCACAGAAACCACCACTGGAAAACAGTCCCCTCCAGGGTGAACCACCAGCTGCTTCACAGCAGCACTACTGTGTGAATAAAATATTAAAGCTGTTAGGAGAGGAGTTAATGGCTGCTGTGGAGAGAGTCTTTGATCAACAGGCAGCCATAGATTTTTTCCTGAAGGTGATGGGAGCCCTGAACCCCTTTGTTTCCAGGAGAGTGGAGGAAGCAATGCAAAGTCCCTTCGCGCAGTGAGCGCTGGAGGGAGCAGCAAGCTCTCCCTTGCCAATTGGCCAGGGAGCAAGGGGTGCCTCAGATGATAAGGATTCAGGTTGATGGTCAGGTTAAAGAAAGGGAAAAAAGAAAGAGATAGATGCAAGGGTCAGCTTGTGAGTGTGTGTGTAGTCCTGTCCCCTGCTGGCTTCCACTTCTGTGTGCCTGCGCAGGCTGGGGCTGAGCTGATGAGGCTGAGAGCTTGTAGTCCAGGTGAAGTTGATTGGGCCAGCAAAAAAAAAAAAACAACAGGGGAGTAACACTGTGCTTTCTAACAGCAGGGAGGATATAAAATCTCACCCTTATGATAGATGAGGGATTTCTGCAGGATTTGTTACAAACTGAGAGCAGGGGTGGGGAGAAGGGAATGATTGTCTTTAGCTCTTTCTGCACACCCCAGTCTCATCTACCTCAGAGCTTTGTCGTTGACATTGGCTGTGGAGAATTGTGTTAACATTCTTTTTAGACAAACGAGATTGCAGCAAAGAGTACTTGAGTGCATACAGTTCCACCTTTCAGGCTAAGAAACTACCCTACAAGTCTTGCAACGTGAACTAGGTTCACAGGCTAAAGGGTTAACAATGACCTAAGCCCAGTAAAGGGGCACAAAGACCATTAGAGCCATGGAGTTGGAGAAGGCTAAATTAATGTGAAATGTGTTCTGAGGTTTTACCTGTAACAGCTACCTGCAACTTCTCCTTCATGTTTCTTTTAGGAGAGGCACCTCTAGGGACAAGCCATCACCAGTTCCTGAGTGGTGGAAGAATGCTTCGGTGCAGAGAAAGGCATGCTGCTGACCAGACTTCCTCCAGAACCTGACCTGTTTCCTAGAGGTAAAATAATTCAGTAGTTTAATTTTAGTAAATCTGTACATAAACTTCAGTAGTCAGCTGATGAGAAAATAAGAAGATTTAAAAATATCTAGAATTGGGAACTTTGATCAACTGAAGAACCACTTGCAAAATTCAGGCACTTTTAAGCTTGGCTATAAAAGTAGAGAGTGTGCAGACCCAGTATTATAATTTAGGACTGTCTTTTGTTTACAAATGTATTTATTACTGGCACGATAACTTCTTCAGGAATTTTCTATGGCGCAGTGGAATGTCAGTGAGAATCATCGTATGAAAGTCATGAGTTAGGAAAATAAATGTCAAGTTTGGGGATAAATGAGGGTCTGAGAGGGGACAAAAATCATGACTAGATTGAGAGAGAATGTTGGAGAGCAGTACTGGGTCTCACAGTGAAGGACTTAGATTCCTAGTTAGCAGCTTCTGCAATCACTTTGTTAAATGAACAGTTCTGCCTGAACCAGCTGCTGTACAGTGATGGAGCTTTGGACAAGGACAATGAAACTGTTAAGACAAATTATATGGCCATAATAGACTGCTATAACAGATATCCCATTCAATTAACTGCTCAGAAACAGAGGAAAAAATACTAATTTGCAGTTATGATGTTATAAAATATCTTGTAATCTGTGGGTGCAACACTAACTGCGACAGGTACACTCACTTCCATTTGCCACATGAACATGTCTTTTTGGTGTGAATAATTGGATTAATTGCTACTGAACTTGAAGAAATACATATATTTCATTTTATTCAACATGTTTGGCCCTGGAGATGTGTCATAATGATGGCCCATAGAATGTGTCAAGACATGCAAACCAAGTCCAAATGAGTATAGTAGAACCAAATGTTGCAATTTGGCTGTTAAAAAAAACAAAAAAAAAACAATTCTCACAGAGGGAGGTCTGGATGTGTGTGTGGGCCTTGTCTTGTGTTTTGAAGATGGGTCTGTCTCTGGCTGTATCCCATTGCCTGGGAGCAAGGTCTGGAATTGAGAGTGCTTCATGGAAAACGGGTGGCCCTGCCACAGAGAATGTGGAAGCAACCCCTTCAGTGTATAGCAAGAGTTAATCTTTGAAGGGCATGGGAGCCCGACAGCTGATAAGTGCCTGAGCCTTACAGAGTTCAAAACCAATATGATGTTATGGGTCAGCTGGCATGATTGTCCCTCAAATTATGTATACCTGAGAATTAAAAATGTCAGTTGCTTCCCCAGCAATTGGAAATTTTACTCTGTAAAAGCCTATATTACATTCTAGTATCCTTATTTCCTCAAATGTGCTCTATAATGCTGAGATCAGCTATGCTTAGGTGGAGTTTAAACCAAGGGAAAGGTGAGGATAAAGGAATTGTGAATAGGGGTGAACCGCTCTGAGGTTACAGAGGAGAGGCAGGAAACCAGACTCTTTACTCCTCTTCATTGCAACAGAGCCTAGAGCTAGAAACAGAGGCACAAAATGGAAGCAGAAAGCTGTCAAATGCCACTGATTTGTTACTGATCTGGATTTGATGTTTACCGTGTGTGGACTGGAAGGGGGAAAAGGCAGTCTGTTTCTCCTACTACAGAAGATAGAACCAATGGTGTTGAAGGTCTTGTAACTTTATAGTTTCTTTATGTAGTAAGTAATAAGTAAGCAAGGAGAAAAAGTAAGCAAGGAGAAAAAGAGACTATCTCATTAAGAAAACAAAGTGCAATTTAATTGGCACACTCCGTTTTTAATTAGTATGTCAGATTGGCTGTGGCATTGAAAGGGAAGCAAGAAGTCTGGATAAAAGTTTACTGGGGTTCAACTATGAAAAAATAATTATGAGAGCAGTCCTTAAAACATAAGTAACTAGAAGTAAATCTTGTTGATAAACAGTATACTCAAGATCTACAAAATAGGAATGAATGGTGTCAGCTGAAACACATGTCATCAAAGGGGCAATAGATTTGTTATATTTCTTGGGTTCTGTAATTTCTGGCTGTCTGAGGCTGAAGAAACAGTTGTACATCATAAAGGATAGCTGCAAAGATGGTATTTCTGCTATAATTCATTTTTCTGATTATGTGGCTGAAACTCACCACTCCTCAGAAGTATGTCTGATAAAACCATGCTTAGCTGAAGGAGGTGGTGACTGTCTTTGTGGTCTTCATAAGAAATCTCCCCTCTCTTACTCTGGTGGTGTTATGCTTGTGCTTCCCATAGGCGCTGCTGTGCAGCAAGAGAACAGCCATTTTACTCGTATTGTGGTTTCAAAGCCAGCTGAGAAAAGGGTCAGAGAGAGGGATGCTAAACCCCTGCAGCTCTCATTGTTTGTTGGTGCCCCAGCATTATGTCAGGGGAGAACTGGGCTCCATGACAAAATGTTGCCAGGAGTGCTGAGAAGGGGTCTGCAAAACAATGTTTTTGATGCCTGTAACCAGATATTACGCCAATGTGCAAATTATTATTTGATTATTATTTAAAAAAATAAATTAATTTGTCCTCATGGTGGTGGGAGCACGTTCTGTAGAAGAGGAGAGATAGGAAAAGACTGAGGCAAAGCATATTTCAACGCGATGACCTTGGGTTGCTCCATGTGTACAAGGTGAGAGCTGTATCCTCCACTGTTAAGCACTTTGCCTCTGTGTTCTTGTCCCTAAAGTTGATCATTGCATTATAAAGAGGGACTCCCCCTAAACTACTGCCTAAATAAAGTCAGTGCAGCTCTCCTGTTTCCTGATACTGTTTTTTACAGTGCCCATAGCTAGTGGTCTGGGATGCTGCAAGCATGATGGAAATAAAGCTCAACTCAGGGGCTCAGAACATCAACTACTCTAACAACAATCACAACAAAAAGGAAAACGGGCAAAACAAAATGTCGCAGGAACCATGAGCAATTGAAAAGAGGCAGAACAGGTTAAGGAGATGCTGTTCTGTTGCAGCAAACTGTGAAGCCGTTCACTGAGCTGTATGGATGGGTCCTTTGCAAGGTTCCGAGGGAGGTTTAGGACAGAAAAGAAGAATAAGGCCAGTCTCAGCCACGTTGGCCTAGGCATCTTGTCACTTAGGTACTTCAGGGCTAACTATCAAGGGCTTTATATCCTGTCAGCAAGACCTTGTATCAATATCCCTTGTATTGGTGTATTGCCAATCCTTTCTGGATAACATGGAAATTGAGGTACACAATTTATAAGTGCCAGGAGAGACACCTCGATTTCCAAGGTATACTTCTCTGCTAAATAAAACTGTGTTTCCATCAAAATTTGAGGTTGCAACCACATATTATAGAAACATAAATATGGGAACACAGTGAACTGGACCATCAATACACTTCATAGCACCAGTGACATCATATCCCACATGAATTTTGTTCTGATGGTTTATTATGATAGTCCCACAATCCTAGGAAGTATTTATGGTCTTCACAATTCACTGATTATATTTGTAATCACTTGAAAGAGTAATTTGTGTTTTTTAAGAAGATGCTTTTTTTTAGATTTATTGTTTTTATTTCTCCGCGCTACACTTTGAGTTTAAAGATAAAGTTCAGCAATTACTTTATAACTGGTTTTGTGTCATGCACTCAAATAGGATGCACCTTCCTTTGCAGTGAGCTATTTGTTAGTACCATGAACAGGTCTGAATGCACTGGCAGAGTGGCTGCTCTGGGGGAGAGGAGGAGGAGGAGGGCTGGTTGGTTTGTTTGATGCAATCAACAGCGTGTGAAAGAAACATTGCATGCTCAAGGTCACACTTGCATCTCTACATCATATAGCGTGAGCAGTGTCATTTGAAAGCTTATGTGACAGTTGAAGTTGGCAGAGCTAAAAGGAGAAGAAGCTTCAGAATAGCATTAGTGCAATTTTATTCCTCAATTGTGAAAGACTTCTGCGCTTATGAAACCCTTTGGGTCTCTCCTTCCATTGTCCACTCTGTGTTGGTCTCCCAGCAGGCACGTTGGGCTGGTGATAAGCTGCTTGCCTTGGGAGTGCTTACTGAGGCATCTTCTGATTGTAATGTAATTTCAAATAATTACGAAAATGCTCATTTTCCCATGCAGCCATTTAGAGATGAGGTCTGTGGGATGCTCTCCAACTTCAGTGGGTTTTGCATGAAACACTCGCCTGTGTAGATCCACTTCCCTATTTAGATGATTATCTTTATTCAGGCTACATTCAACTAATTTACCCTTTGTCTTTCTATGAGATCACTGTCAAGGTTGGCCAATACTGAACTGAACATAGTAATTTGCTACTGTAGTACATGATATGGGAGGAAGTGTAGTAAACGAGGGGAAACATGTTTGTTCTTAGAGAGGAGTCTTCTCATTTGATGCTACAGTAGCCATTGCTCTGCTTAGATTCAGTATAACTTCTGGGAAAGAAATGAAGCCGTTCAAGGAGGTTTCCTCCATGAAGTTGTCAATAAGGAGTTGAAGAATAGGCTACAGGAAAGAGGCATAAATCAAGCATAAATGAGGTGTGGGCTCAACCCCTTAGTAGTTTGAAACCCAGACTAGCAACCAGTTCTTTATCAGAGAGGTGATGCCTGGAGATGTATGGGTGGAATCTCCATTAAAAAATAGTATCTTTTTTAGTCGTCTTTTTTTTTTGTATGTATACCTTTGCCATGTCCTATTTTCCAGTCGTCCTAGTGCCCACTCTGAGAGGACAGGTTTTTCAGTTCACCAGGTGTCCAGGGAAGAGGGGCCATGATTTGTTTCTTCTTATGCAGACTTTGATTGTTCTTTCTCATGCTTTGAGCTTCACAACTGGGTTAGTTGCACTTTGGATTAAAAAAAAAAAAAAAGGCAGTATGTAGGTATGAAAAGTCTTGGTATCAATGAGGTGTGTGAGAAAAGTGTCAGATTTTTTTTTTTCTACTTCTTGAACCGATCTGTTCCTTTGAGCTGGAAGGCATGAAGGAAGTCTGCTCTTCAGAAGCTTCCTTTTCCTAAGTAATAATTAAAAATGATTTTGATGCATTGTATTTGCCTAGTAATTTCCCTTTTCTTAATTCTAAGAGCAAACCCTCAGCTGGCATTAGTGATCCTGAACATAAGAAGGATTTATACCAAAATCCCACTTCTTAATCTTGTGCAGTCTGAAGCGCTCAACGTTTGATGAGGTTTGTTTTCTGAAGTTTGATATCTGTGCCTCTGGGATTTTAAACAGTTGGTGTAGTCCCTTCAAAATCAGGAATTCAGAGAATTAGGTCAAAATGTAGTCAGCAAGTTTTGCACAGCTCTTTTCTTCACCTTGTGCTGTCCTATTTAAATGCCTGTAAAGTAGCCATGAAGAGCCTTGTCTTCACTGCTAAAGAAATAATTGGGGTCTTTGACTTGTAATATTTAATGTGTGTGAAGAAACCCTTGTGTTTTCACAAGGAGGATGAGGCTTGTTTTATCACAAACTAAGCAAAGAAAATTGTACCATGGCTGGATGAATAGTGCTGATCTCCTCTATTTTTAATTCTTTCAACTTTCTTCTGAGGTAAAACCAATTTACTTTGCTTTTGTTCTGGTTTTCCACATGTTTAGTTTTCCAGAAATGCCACTTTTATAATAGCAAAGAGAAAATCTTGCACATGGCTGTGATCTCAATTCCCAAAAGACAAAGTCTTCAGTGAAAAGTTTTCATAATAAAGATAACTAATGAATTAAAAACCTCTCTAACACTGGGGACCTGAACTATTGCTGACAAAAGGTCCTGGGATTGGGTCTCCGGGAGCTAGTGTACCAAGTGGATTAATACTCCACGGAAAGTATTCAACTTTTTTTTGCAGTCCTCTATAGGAAGTGTGGTTAGCAGTCTAAGCCAGCAAATTAACCTGTAGTGAGTGCGTGGTCCTGCTTAACCAATGTTAAAATAGCGTTACAGATGCAATACTCGCAAAAAACTTTTTTTGAAACTTGGGTCTGAATCTCCTTTTCCCCTTAATTCTGTGTGGTAATCTGAAGAAATTTGGTGCAAAGATTGCTCCTGTGATGCTGATCATGGGTCTGCATGTGTCCCAGGAGAGAAAGAATGGGCTCCTTTATTTCTTTTTTGCCTACTCAAGTCTCTCATTCACCAATTAGCCCAAGCCTTCCCCTCACCTTTTTGCATTTGCACTCTCAGTGACTCTGCTGCAGCCCTCCAACCTAAGCCTAGATGTTTCTGCATGATGTTTCTCCTTATAGCTCAGGCTGACTGCTGTTCTTGGCTGACAGGGCTATTTAGTACGTGTGCTCTTGGGGTTGCCTAGAGGGCATTGCATTTCAGATGAGAAAAAGTCCCAGAGGGTACATAATTAAACTTTAAGCTAGACGAAGCAAACTATTTCCCTTTAGATACAGAAGAAAGTTTTTGTCAGAAAGAGGTTTTTGGCTGCAACAAACAGATTGGTATAAGCCATCAATGGACATGAAACAAAGATCTGAGATGTTACTTTAAGGATAAGTGACTATACAGCTGATGATCTGAGAGGAGGCATCTGTTTTTCCGCTTGTTATTATCATTTTTTCCAGAGTTACTGCTATTGTGGCTGTAACTGAAGCTTTTAGTTTAGCAAATACTGTCTGGTTAAGAGCCTGGTAGCCCTTTTCTTTTGTGCAGGTCTGTCTTCTTTGAGGGTTTTGCAGAGCTATGGCTATTCTGCTCTGAGCCGTGATATTAACTCTGTTAGCATGTCTCTACACTGGACATGGTTGCTCTTTGTGACTGCTCCTCAAACTTGACTCTCCTGGCCTTTAGGTGATGTAATTATCGCAATAATGTTTGGGTCATGAGGTATGAAGATTGCAAAGAAGTATTTAAAAATTATTGAATGCTATATTTTTTTTCTAAATATAAAGTAATAAAATATAAACAAAAAATATAAAGTCATAAAAACTTTATTATCTGTAGAAACACCAGAAAATACCAGGCAAATTTTGTTTCTGTGATATTAGTTGAGAGACAAGATAGCAGTTGCCTGGGCGTCTCGCTCTGTCTTGAGGAGGAATAAAATAAGCCATTACAATTTAAGTAAAAACCATAAAACCCAAACCAGTAATGGTTAGTATGTGGACTTCAAAGGTGTTAGTTTTAAGTATGAATTTTCAATCAAAGGGGACAAAATATTCCTGCAACTGATCGTGAACTCTTTTCTCTTACCCTGCTTAACTAAACTGTTTCTAAATGGACAAAATAACTTTGAGTGTAAAGGCATCGTCACATATATTGTGCTAACTCCAGCAGTTAAAACGGACTGATCTTACCCAAGTTGTATGAAGTCAAAGAGAGTTGGTTACTCCATGGAAGTTACTCCATTCTAAGACCAGCTTTAAGATTATAAATTAACTAATACTAAGCATCTTCAATTTTCTTTAAATTTGTCTATTTATCATATGCGTTTATTCTTATTTCGAGGAACACGTAGTGTAAGTGTTATGGTGTATAACAGGAGTAGCTGTTATTACCTTAAACTGCAAGGGTAATGTTTTAATATCTGACTACAAGTAATTTTTTTCTCATAATGAGTATAATTATTTGCCTCTGCTCAAGCTAACTTTGTTTTGCTGGTGATGATGAAAGAACAGTGCTGAATTCAGAAGCGGTTGCTTCTCAGCTCAGGTTTTTGGTTCTTTGTTCTCTCTCTGAGTGTGGTAATTAGTGGTTTGCTTGCAGAAAGACCAGAAAAAGTGGTGATAAGGTCAAAGATGTGCAAAGAGTCCACTTGCATTCTTGGTCTAGAAAAATTTTTTTTTTTTCCTTCTGGATATTTGACTAAGAAGGAAACCATACCTTTGTTAGCATTTAACAGTATTCAAAATGCACCCCTCTGATCTTTCCTTCCTTGAGTGTCTTTGTACGTTTGCCTTGTTAGCTGTCTCTTCTCATGAATAGTTGATCTGTGAGTAGGTGTGCAACAAAATTCACCTTAATTATAGTGATTTTATCTTATGACAGGATGCTATCAGAACGTTTCTAACACAAGAATTTAACTTATTTTTGTTCTCTGTGTTATCTTGTGAAATTTCACCAGGGTTTCAGAGAAGATCATGTATTTCAAATGCTGCATGCTCTTACAGAAAAAGTTTTAAGTACAAATTAAATAAGCTATTTAGTTGCCTTTAAAACTTTCAAAACTTATAATGTCAGCTCTTTCCAGAATAATTTGAACAGGTAGTTCATGCTTTCTGTGATTAGTGAAGTGGCTGCTTAAGTATTTTCAGATAACTAGTTTCATACCTTTAACCTTAAATAGCCTACTGTATTACCTGCAACTTGCTGTGAAGGTGTTGTAGTGGTGATTACAAGCACTTATCTAGTTTTGATACAATGAAGCTGTCATATATAACTTTCTTTAGATGAAAAAGATTTGCAAATGGGTCTTCAAGAAATTAAGCCACCTTTAAATATCTAAGGAGCAAGTGAAAGTTTTCATGTTTAAACAGAAAAAAAATGTTAGAGGTAATAAAGAACTTCTACAGGCAATTTCTCTGTGTAAAATATGTTTTTTGATATTGGAAGAAGGAAATATTTTAGAACTACTATAACATTCTTTTTATGCAGACTTTATGGGGAATTAAATAAGTGTTTCTTGTGAAAAGTGGATTTACTTTAACTTAATACTTGAATATCAACTCTGAAGTATGGATTTCAACCTAAACACATCCTTGGAACCATCAGAGCACAATGCAATTTAATTTAAAAACACAAAGGGCTTTTCTAAAATGTCTTACTAAATTTGTTTTTCAGAAATAAAATTCTATTTATACCAAACTTACTTCAAAATGATCTCTTATCGTGCCCTGTTTGTGCATAAGATGATTTTGCTTTTCCTTTGTGTTTTGTCCAAAACAGAATTCACAGACAATTTATTTGTCATTTGCAGTAAAAGAGACTTACGTGAAATAGACTTTACAAAATAAATGTTAAAATCATCTTTCAGTATACACTAGACCAATAGGTAGTATAAAATTCTAGCATAAAACAGAAGTCTTAGGAGTTTGTCTCTAGACTGTTTATTATGGCTGCTAAGTCTCACCCTCTGATGTGTGAGGTGATCTTTAAGAGATAAAGGAGAAATCTCCAGGAGTGCCCTTAATTTGCCTGAGCATTTCGTTAAACAAAATATATAACCACAAGCATCAGCAGAAGATTGCACCATCTCTCACCATCTGTGTATAATTGTAGATATCCTATTAAGAGTGCAGTGGTGGGTGATTACAGGTGGGACTGGAAGCTTCACTTTTTACTAGGGTTGCCTGACATTTCCCATTATAAGGCTATTTTCTGTTCCGTTTGATAACTTTCCAGGATTTGAGCTCATTTTCCATGCTGGGTGACTGCCTCCAGCTCTTGTGTTGTTCATTTGTTTAGAGGAACTTTCAGTGTTGTGGGTTTTTTGTTTGCTGTCTTTGGGGAGGGGGGGGAAGGGAGAGAAGCAGAGAAAAGGTTTTGTCTAAAGGAAATACTCCTAGTGACCACCTCTCTTTAGAGGCTGGCCTCTCCTTTTTCCCCCGGCCCTTCAGGGTAGATCTGATACAGCTTTTTGCAGGGGGTCTTCCCTTCTATATGTGAGTGATGGGTTTTCTTTTGGTTGGTGGTGTGTGTTTGGTTGGTTTGGTTTTTTTGGTGTGTGTGTGGGTTTTTTGTTTGTTTGTGTCTTTTGTGGTGGGTTTTTTGTGGGTGTGTTTTTTTTTGTTTTTCTTTTCCCCCGTGAAAATCCTGCTTGTTTGAGCTGTGCTGCAAGCCTTAAAAACCTGGGAAGCCCACCATGTCTTTACAGCCCAAACCTCAAAAGATTTGGGTGCCTGTGGGCTGGCAGCAGCCAGCAGACCCTGAGTGAGTGCACCTCCATCCTGCTTGGGGGTGAGAGAGCTGCAGAGGCAGCTTCCTCCTGTGGATGCTTTGGGACGGTCCTCAGGTCCCTGGCTGAAGGGGTGGGTTACCAATGCTGCCAGCTCCATGTCCAGGCTACGGGCTACAGCTGCCCACAGCAGTCTCTTTTCTTGGGTATTTGTCACGGGCTCTGTGAGGTGAGCAAAGGAAAGGGTTATCGAGGTGCATCCTCATCCTCATCGGGAGATGTTGCCTGCCCTGCGGGTGCTGGGAAGGGGGGAACGAGCCATCGGGTTGGATGCAAAGGGCACAAGTGGCAGTGGTAAAGGAGTAGCTGTGAAATGGCAGGATGAACGCTTCCCTTCTCATTTATCACGACAAAGAAAGTATGTTTTCTTCCTGAAATCCTCTCTGTGGTTCCTGATGTGCTTGCCACCTCCTCAGCAAATGCAGAAGGGATTTGACAGATGACAATCTCTTCGACTCTCGGGCCTGCCTCTCCTGAAGTGACCATCTATCCCATGCAAAGGATGCACAGTATGTGTGGTGGCTGAGCTAGTTTTGCCAGCAATATCCATTTTGTGTTTCTAAATTTGATACTGGCTTTTTTTTGTTTGTTTGTTTCCTGGCCCATTACAGAGGAATGTTTGGTTTACATCAGTTGCTTGCCTTGCCCCCTGTGGATAAAGAAGGGACACTCGCTGCAAGGATGAAAAAAGAGAGAATAAGGAGCACCATAAGGCTACTTACTGTCTCGCTACAATAGTCTTCCAATGAAGCGAGGGAGGTACTTAAGTTCTGTTTTCTTTGCTCTTCGTATATGCCAACTGCCTGCAGTGTGGTAAAATGGCTAGTTGTGAACGATTCACCTGTCAGTGTAATTCAGTAGTGTTGCCAATAACTGTTAACCTTTTATGCCTGAAGTTACAGTACCTAGAAAATGCAAGCCTAGTTAATAGTCTTACTGTACCCATGACTTAATATTCCTCCATGTGAAACAAAATACGCACTTACTAAAGCCTACAATTTTATGTTGCTTATTTCCATTGGTAATAGGGAAAACAAATAGTTTAAGTGCTATTACAGAATTGAGTAGGCAGCATATATTATTCATGCCTTGCCAGCACTCTCTTCTCCTTCCTTGCTGCGCTAATGCAGCCAGTCCATAAGGTGCGATATTCGACAAACAATCTGTGTGTAGTCTGCTTGGAGTTTTAGTATGTGTACTATACACCATTTAGCATTTGTAACACAGCCAGAATTAACCCCAAAACACAACAATTTATCCATACGTAAGAGAGAATTATAGAAATGACTTGTTTCTCGTGGCGTCAGCTGTACCCCGGAAGCACATCCAGCTCGGTTTGTAAGGAGGAAGCCTGGGTCTGGTGCTGTACCCAGCCCAGCATCCCACTTTGCCCGCTGCAAACACTTGCAGCGTGTAACTGGAGTGATCTCTGATGGGTCTCTCTTCCTTGAGTGGCTTCAGCGAGAGCTGCAGCAGCTCAACACCCCGCAGGATCAGTCCCACCGAGAGCGGTTCTGCCCCAAGTTGCGTTCACTCCTTACAGTTTGTGTTTTTATAAGGGTGAGAGGGGACTCAACAGGGGAGTAAATAATCAAGGCAACAACTAGCAGGTCTTGTGTATCGAGGCGTACAATTTACCTTGCATACTGAACGTGTGCCAATTTAACTAGATTCTTGTTGAAAGTGATTTAGTTAGCTGGTAGCTTGAGTGTGGATGCTCTCCAAGAGATTAAAGCACAGTTAACACCTTAAATGAATTAAGATTGCTAAAAGCCAGGGCCATAAGATTACACCCAAATAGGGATCTCCTGTAGGATGCTAATCTAAGAAAAATACAGGGAAGCTTACTCCTTATTAGCACACCTTAATTTAAGGTTTTCATGCTACTGAAGCAGACAGTACACAAGGTCTTGAAGCAAAGAAAACAAGTAAAAACTGGTGGAGGTGATTATTAGCTTTGCATTATCTATTGATGGTTATATTGTCTAAGGGTAGTCCCTGATGGTTTGATAAAAGACTTGAGAACCTTGTAAATATTTACTCAATATCTGCCTGATACCTAGAGATAATTCAATTCAGCAAAGGGAAAGAATTCATCTGTTTCAGGCTGTGCTATAACATGGTATTGTAATGTGGGTATGCTGGACTATGAGAAAATACTCTCTTTCTGATTTCTTGTTGGTGCACTGGACTATAGAGAGAACACTCTCCCCCCGGCCCTGATTTCTTGTACAGTTCAGAGCCAGTGAGGCTGCATAACCAGTATGTCCGGGGATTGTTCTGAATCAGAATAGACTGGACGTTAGCTCTGAGATGGAGTAATTTGGATATCTGAATAGACATATATTTAAATAGTCAGAATTGTTACTGTTTAGCAGTTATTTTCATACTTACGCAAAAACTGAAACACTGGTGTGCTGTAGCCAGATGGTATGGCATCTTTCCTCAAACCAGGACACCTGCCTAGCGCTGTGTTTTGTTAAGTGGGCAAAGATGCCACCTTCTTGTGGAGCAGCAGCGTGGGGTGGCCCTGCCTGCCTCTGCCCTTCTTTCCTCCCAGGCCCCTTTTTTAGCTCCAGCTCTCTGCAAGAGCTCACCCTCCTGCCCAGTCCTCTAAAGAGCACTGCCTCTGCTCGTGCTAGAAGCTGCGTTTCCAGCTGTGCTTTTTCACACTGCAGCCTCCACCAACTAGATTTCAACCCTTAGCTTCTTGTATTCAATTTACCTGAAAATGCTGTGATTTCTGCTTTACCACTTCATTTGCTCATAAGTGAAATAAACTGTGCTTTGCCGGCAGGCAGTTTGTCTGTGTATCTTGTGTTTAATCCTTTCACAGACCTTTTACGCTGGTGAACTTGCTTGGTGATTATTTTTTTAGTGTCTTCAGCCACAGTTGCTTATTTCTAGCCTGTATAGTAGTCAGATGCAGCAGTTTTGGAGAAAATCACAGAAGTGTTATTGCAAGTACTGGGAGGCAGGGGCTATCGCAGCCCAGTGTGCCCTCCTGGTTACTTGGAGCACAGCATTGCTTCCTCTCTCTTTGGCTTCCTTCCCTAACAGTAGCAAAGAGTAATCACTATCTCAGTTAGCCGTGCTAACAGCAATCCTCGCTACATATTAAATTTGGATTGCCCAATTCCTTTAAAATGCTATTAAGGTAATAGCAGTGAGTATGTAAATGGACTCCTTGCTCTGTATGGCTGCTTCCTCGCTGAATACTGACTGGGTCATAGCTGCTTCCTTGAGGGATAAAATCCAAATTTCTCTTTCTCTCTTTTTTTTAAGTATTTTGATACTCTGTGAAGCCAGCATAGGTAAGAATATACTAGGCTGTCTCTTCTGATTTTTCTGAAACCTCAGCCAAATTGCTAACAAGGTTCCACTAAGACACCTTTCTTCTTGCGAAGGTCAGAAACAGAAAGAAGCAAATTTGGCTCGTGATACCAGTCCTTGATTGAAAAGAGCAGCTCACACTTCAGATTTGTGTTCTGTTCACTTTCTATCTGCCCCTTCAATTTGTTTTAACTCAGTTGTGGCTTGTCTTCTGTATTGTGTTTTTGGGATATGGATTTGCATGTGGGGTTCAGGCTTGACTGAAGTAGAGGCAAGAAAAATGTTAAGAAACAGCAATGAATTTGACTCCTGGATGCTATGTAGTCACTTGAGAAGTGGCATTTTTTGTCTTAAAATCACCTTCTGCCATTACCTGCTTTGATCTCCCCTGGTCTTTGCTCCTAACAAAATCCCTACTCATCCCAAATGTATTCTTGAAAGTATTTCAGGAGTTGTTGAATGACAATGAAGGATGGGTTAATTTTTTAGATGTTTTTGAAAGTCATTTTTCAAATGATAGACACCTCAAAATCAAAATGGTTTCATCATTATGTATCACAACCATTGCTTCCCTAAAATAAAAATGATTAAGTTGCCAAAATTAATCACTACTAGACTCACTTGCCTGGTAATTTAACTAGAGCGCAGTCATGGAGGTATGGGTTAAGTGAGTGGGTTTCCAGAATAATGTTTTTTATTATGTCTTTGTCAGTCAGGGCAATTTATTCTGGAATTGTTGTCAGAGGAGAGAGTGTGAACAGGGTCACCCTAGAGTATGAAGCAGTCACTCATATCTATCAATCATGGATCTAAGCACATTTAAACTTGCTTGAGAAGTTCATTCTCTTGCTCAGGATTTATCTGATTCTTAATGCAGAAGCACTTTAAATACCAAATTGTATATAGAGCTCCATCCTGTACCTGATTAATCTTTTATGCTCTCCCATGGCTGCTGTGCAGCTATTTCCAAGAGATTGCTCTGCAGACAGCTTGGGCTCTGTGGAAGACCCCAGGAAGGGGGTCTGTGCTTCCCTCAAAGTGAATGGGGGTGATGTGCTGTTGCTGGTATATGGTAAAGAATGGAGGAGGAGGAATTTGGGTGCGTGGGGAAAACGGGAGGAAACATAGCAGAGAAACAAATTCTCTTTGGTGTCACGTCCCAAAACCTAAATGAGAACACTCGGGGAATTATGGTGTCGGAGATGAGTTGTTGCTGCTCTCTCTCGCAGCTGACTTGACATTGTCCAGCCTCCTTCACTTCAGTTTATGAGGCTGCTGGTGCTGAATGATAGTTTTATTAATGCTGACTGGGGTGTCACCTTGGGTTTCAGCAGCGGTCAGCTATGAACAGTAGGCATAGCCGGCACCAGTGATGGCAACAAGAATCTCCATCCAGGTATATAAGGGGGTTTAAGTCCCCTTATGAGCTTCTGCAATGGATGAAACTAATTGTGTCGCTGCTTTCTTAATGGTTGCAGTCGTGTCCTGCAGTGATTCCTATCCTCAGAGAGACTGAGTTGCAGTATTTTCTGCTGCTGTTGGTTTTCTTCCCTTCTGCTTCTCTGTTTGAGATGTTGGCTGCCCTCTGTGGGAATTGGGGTTGGGTGAAGAGGGGACAAGCCACCCTTGCACAGGGCACAGGCTGATTGCAGGAGACTGGAGATAGAGACACCTTTTTATAGAATCATAGAAT